>NW_019775591.1:186484-231578 GCF_001039355.2 Lingula anatina
CTACGTTGACTCTCGTGACTGTTAAGTATGGGCGGCCAAAAGGGCAAAAATTCATGTCGTCGATTCAGTTATGTTTCGTCTATTCACTGCCTTCCCATCGATTCAGTTTCAAGTTTAAACGATCCTGTCATAAATTCAACATCTACTTTCGTCAATTCAATTGTCAAACATTTCTCATCTACGGTGTATTAAAACCAATGCTCTCACGATTTTCGTCGATCGTCTATTCTCGTCGGTCGTGTAATCTCGTCGATCGTCCAACTAATCTGATAAAGGATAGAGATCCATGACCATCCCGCCTAGAAACATAAAAACGACTTTAAATTGGAGAGAAAGGAAATATTATTGACGACGCAGACTTTACGATAATGGCCAGAAAAAAAAAAACGTTGTTATCAATTCGATTAAACTGACGGACTGAATGCCTAGACATATGCGGTTTTTACTATGAAAGCGTCTCATATGTCTGTTATTGACAACGCACATTATAATACTGGTACTTAAAACTTTTGACTCAGAAACTACTTTGATCTGCTGTATACGGGAGTGCAATACAGAGTGAATAGAGAATCGTGATGAATAATTGAAATACATTCTTACGGGTAACAGGTGTGAAAATTAAAAGTTACGATGAACTACTTATAAAACTTAATTTGTTCTCGTATATAATAGGACTATTTGTATCAAATGAAAAATGTGCAGTTAAGATAATCTCTCTCTCTCTCTCTCTCTCTCTCTCTCTCTCTCTCCAGCAAAATCCAAGGCATATGTTCTCATACCGGTAGTCTTGAAAAGTTTATCAACTTATAGATTTTTATTTAAAAAATAAAATATTCCTCAAATAGATCCATTTCGTATTTTTTTTATAAAAATATCGCCAATCTCAGATCTCCATTCACTGCACAATTCTCTCTCTTGTTGATCAAACTTATTTACAAATTAATTTTATTTACAGTGTTCAAAGCGTTGTATAAACAGACCAACTACTGTCTAAACAGACTAACTCTGCGGCCGCTATATGTCTAGGTATTTATTTTGGTGTTTCTTAGGGACAAATTCACATGGTATGCTTTTCTTCATAGATGCTGGAATATGTCAATGCGAAGGTTATCAAACTTTGTAAAGTTCAGAAGTTAGCAAAGCTGATTGACCTTTTTACTGAAATTGCCATCTGTTTCTCACATTCGAAATCAATTTTAGCCCCCATATACAGTGTAAGTATGCATAACAGGTGCGGATCCAGGAATAATTGAAGGGGGGGGGCGCGGATGAGATGCCGGCCCTATCCCCTCCTTGGCTTGGGGTTTGGGACCTGCTGAAGGGTCCCGAAAAGTTTGGTAATTTAGAGCGCGATTAGAGGTTTATATTCATAATACTGTCATGATCGGGTGGTTGCTCAGAGAAACTAGTAAACGCGTGGTGTTAAAATTAAATGGAAGATGATGTTGACGTTTTGTGTGAAATGTGAACATATATCTTTAGTAGAAAGGAAAGACAACTTTTATAACTTTTCAGCACAGTTTACAAAGTTTGGCAACCTTTACATTCATATATCCACCCAGATAAAAATCAATTAAACTGACGGACTGAATGCCTAGACATACGAGGGTTTTACTATAAAAACGTCTCATACATCTGTTATTGAAAACGCACATTACAATACTGGTACTAACAACTTTTGATTCAGAAACTACTTTGATGTTCTGTATACGGGAATGCAACACAGAGTAAATAGAGAATCGTTATGAATAATTGAAATACATTCTTACGGGTAAAATGTGTGGAAATTAAAAGTTACGATGAACTGTTTTTAAAACTTAATTCGTTTTTGTAAATAATAGTAGGCCTACTATTTGTATCAAATGAAAAATGTGCAGTTAAGATAGTCTCTCTCTCTCTCTCTCTCTCTCTCTCGCTCTCTCAAATTCTCTCTACCATATACAGTGTAAGTATGCATAACAGGTGCGGATCCAGGATTAATTGAAGGGGAGGGGGGGCGCGGATGAGATGCCGTCCCTATCCCCTCCTTGGCTTGGGGTTTGGGACCTGCTGAAGGGCCCCGAAAAGTTTGGTAATTTAGAGGGCGAACAGTGATATTTGGTACGGTTTAGAACTATGATTCGGTTAGTCAAAATTCTAATCTCAAGATGGGACCATTGGTGTATTATTTTTTACAGAAATTGAAGGGGGGAGGTGAGGATCCCCCTGACACCCATCATCTGCCACTGCATGATATTACTTATTACATTATGTAGATTTAAGATTTTTGTTTGTGCATGTAAAGACGGCTATAGAAAAAGTTACGGCCCAATTACTACGTAGGACAAACTCTTCTCCCCCTTTCTCTCTTTTTCCCTCTCTCCAAATTCCAACCCGCCCCCCCTCAAAAAAAAAAAAAAAAATGTGCAACTAGAAAATGGACTGAAAAACAGTTAAGAAGAAACGCCATGTAAGTAGAAGAAATGTTGATATTTATTGTCACGGTCGCGTGGTTGCTCTGAGAAATTAGTAAACACATGTTGTTAAAATCAAGTTCAAGATGATGTTGTTGTTTTGTGTGAAATGTGAACAATTTTAATTATTTAGTAGAAAACCCACAAAACTTTTATAACTTTCAAGCAAAATTTACAAAGTTTGACAACTTTCACATTCATATATCTACCAAGCTAAAAAGCAATAAACCTGATGGGCCGAAATGACTAGACATATGAGGGTTTTACTATGAAAGCGTCTCATACATCTGTTATTGAAAACGCACATTACAATACTGGTACTAACAACTTTTGATTCAGAAACTACTTTGATCTGCTGTATACGGGAATGCAATGCAGAATGAATGGAGAATCGTGATGTATAATTGATATATATATTTTAAGGATAAAGAGTGTGAAAATTAAATGTTACGATGAAGTGCTTATAAAACTTAATTCGTTTTCGTATATCATAGGACTTACTGTATCAAATGAAACCCGTGCAATTAAGATACTCTCTCTCTCTCTCTTTCTCTCTCTCCAGCAGTATCCAAGGCATATGGTCTCATACCGGTGGCTTGGAACCCGACAACAGGCATATACCAATAGATTGATCTTAATTCTTACATTAGTGACGGATGTCATTATTTTATAATAATAACTCTTCAAAATTTAAGTTACAAAATGTAAATATCAGCGCTGCATAACGTGTAAAATTTAGATTACTGGAAAAAATACCTTGCAAACAGGAGTTGCCGTACTTGTATATTTTTCCGTTCAACCCGTTCCCAGAAAAAGTCGTGCAACTAGAAAATGAATTCAGCAACAGAGGGGGATACTAAAGAAGAAACAACAAATAAGCAGAAGAAAGTTTTGTATTCATAATGGTGTCTTGGTCATGTTGACGTTTTGAGTGAAATTTGAACATATTCTTTTAGTAGAAAGGCAGCACAACTTTTATAACTTTTAAGCACAGTTTACAAAGTTTGCCAACCTTCACATTCACATGTCCACCCAGATAAATCAATTAAACTGACGGACTGAATGCCTAGACATATGAGGGTTTTACTATGAAAGCGTCTCATACATCTGTTATTGACAACGCACATAACAATACTGGTACTAACAACTTTTGATTCAGAAACTACTTTGATCTTCTGTATACGGGAATGCAACACAGAGTAAATAGAGAATCGCGATGAATAATTGAAATACATTCTCTACGGGTAAAATGTGTGAAAATTAAAAGTTACGATGAACTGCTTATAAAACTTAATTCGTTTTCGTATATGATAATAGGCCTACTACTTGTATCAAATGAAAAATGTGCAGTTAAGATAGTCTCTCTCTCTCTCTCTCTCTCTCTCTCTCTCCAGCAATATCCAAGGCATATGTTCTCATACCGGTAGTCTTGAAAAGTTTATCAACTTATAGATTTTTATTTAAAAAATAAAATATTCCTCAAATAGATCCATTTCGTTTTTTTTTTTTTTTTATAAAACTATTGCCAATCTCAGATCTCCATTCACTGCACAATTCTCTCTCGATCAAACTTATTTACAAATTAATTTTTATTTACAGTGATCAAAGCGTTGTATAAACAGACCAACTACTGTCTAAACAGACTAACTCTGCGGCCGCTATATGTCTAGGTATTTTGGTGTTTCTTAGGGACAAATTGCACATGGTATGCTTTTCTTCATAGATGCTGGAATATGTCAATGCGAAGGTTATCAAACTTTGTAAAGTTCAGATCAAAGTTAGCAAAGTTGATTGAACTTTTTACTGAAATTGCCATCTGTTTCTCACATTCGAAATCAATTTTAGTCCCCATATACAGTGTAAGTATGCATAACAGGTGCGGATCCAGGATTAATTGAAGGGGAGGGGGGGGGCGCGGATGAGATGCCGGCCCTATCCCCTCCTTGGCTTGGGGTTTGGGACCTGCTGAAGGGCCCCGAAAAGTTTGGTAATTTAGAGGGCGAACAGTGATATTTGGTACGGTTTAGAACTATGATTCGGTTAGTCAAAATTCTAATCTCAAGATGGGACCATTGGTGTATTTTTTTTTTTTACAGAAATTGAAGGGAGGAGCCTGCAGTGTTTGCCTCTTAGGAAAATAAGTTGCTGGACCGAAAGTCCAGCCATCTTGAAAAGTAGCTGGACTGAATGTCTGCCGGGTGGGAAAACTTCTCAGCCCGTTCTAAAAGTTGTCAGCCCCGGGCAGACGGTCCAGCCTTAATTTCTAACACTGGGGGGAGGTGAGGATCCCCCTGACACCCATCATCTGCCACTGCATGATTTTACTTATTACATTATGTAGATTTAAGATTTTTGTTTGTGCATGTAAAGACGGCTATAGAAAAAGTTACGGCCCAATGTACTACGTAGGACAAACTCTTCTCCCCCTCTCTCTCTTTTTCCCTCTCTCCAAATTCCAACCCGCCCCCCCCCCCAAAAAAAAAAAAAAATGTGCAACTAGAAAATGGACTGAAAAACAGTTAAGAAGAAACGCCATGTAAGTAGAAGAAATTTTGATATTTATTGTCACGGTCGCGTGGTTGCTCTGAGAAATTAGTAAACACATGTTGTTAAAATCAAGTTCAAGATGATGTTGTTGTTTTGTGTGAAATGTGAACAATTTTAATTATTTAGTAGAAAACCCACAAAACTTTTATAACTTTCAAGCAAAATTTACAAAGTTTGACAACTTTCACATTCATATATCTTCCAAGCTAAAAAGCAATAAACCTGATGGGCCGAAATGACTAGACATATGAGGGTTTTTACTATGAAAGCGTCTCATACATCTGTTATTGAAAACGCACATTACAATACGGGTACTAACAACTTTTGATTCAGAAACTACTTTGATCTGCTGTATACGGGAATGCAATGCAGAATGAATGGAGAATCGTGGTGAATAATTGAAATACATTCACAGGGGAAAAAGAGTGAAATTTAAAAGTTACGATGTACTTCTTATAAAACTTGAAAGTTAAAAGTAAAAAGTTACTATAAACTTAATTCGTTTTCGTATATCATAAGTATACTTGTATCAAATGAAACCCGTACAATTAAGATAATCTCTCTCTCTCTCTCTCTCTCTCTCTCTCTCTCTGTATTTCTCTCTCCAGCAATATCCAAGGCAGATGGTCTCATAGCTGTAGTCTTGAAAAGTTTATAAACTTATAGCTTCTCGCTTCAAAGACCTATTCCTAAAAATATATCCATTTTGTCTTTTAATTTTTGACTGAAACTATTGTCAATTTCAAATCTCCTTTCACTGCACAATTCTCTCTCATGTTGATCAACATTATTTATAAATGAATTTTATTTACAGTGTTAACCCCAATACACCAACTAACCCTAACCTGTACAAATCATATGGGAGCCCGCACTTCATTCTTACCCGGTAGGACGTCCATTCCTGTTACACTGCGACTGACTTAACTACCCTCTGTTTGTACGTTTTTTCTGTTGTGACAATCAAACGCAATTTTTAGAAATCTTTTCTAGCAAAATTCAAGGAACTTTCAAGAATTCGAACCCGAGAACAAACATCAAATATGCATTAGCCCCTTAAATGGTCCCTGTGATTTAATTTGTTGTTGGTTAACAGGCAACATATTCCACTTCATCGGCGAAACTAAACAGTATACTGAGTACAGTGCCACCACGTTTTTCACCTAGCTTTAGTAAAATTTTGTCTCCAGACCTCTGAATTATTTGATTCGTTAATGAATTGATGGTGTTATGTCTAAAGATTACATTCAAGCAGATGAAGCTAGATTTTAAAATGCGCATGTGTAAAACCTAAAGATAAATTGTCTTTTTGGTGAAAATAATTTCAACCAATGAAAATCAGTCTCGAACACACATTATCTTTCTGCGCATCGCTGAATCAGTCGGAAAATGATGATTTAGATTTTGGTAAAATCATTGTGAAATACCTGTACCAGTACATAACTTTGATGTCCGTTTTACATGCTTTGATCTTTTCTGAATACAGGTGTTTACTCTGCTTCAAAAGCCGATGCCTTGACTGAGCTTGCGCTGTACTTGGAAACGGTATAAATAGCTCAAACTGTGGATATTTTTCAATCATTTCAAGACTGAGAGAGAAGTGATCAAGGATAACTCAGGTAAATATTCTATCGAAGACATTTTCTTTTAATTGCTGCATAGTATTATATTTCGCCGATTGCCATTTTGCACATTGGGTTTTACAGAACACCGTATGACATCTCAAGTCTTTACTGTCATCGTGACACTGAAGGTTACGTATACCTGCTGACAGAAGAGATGTGAGCTCCACTGTCCTCTAAGATTCCTTTTGCCTTTGTGTCAACTCCATGTTGTCACTTCACATTTCAGAAGATGACTGCCTTTGCCAATTTTGTGTTGGTTTCGTTGTGTCTGGCAGCTTTAATACAGCAAGCTGAATCCGTCTGCTGCGGCGCGAAATTTAAATATTTGGGGGGGAATATCTGCGCAGACTGCACAAAGGTGAGTCTACTAGTACCGGGGTATTTATTCGGGAAGTGCATTCATAGCACATTCACAACACATGTATGGTATCAGGTATCAGGCGAACTTTGTATTATAGGGAAAACGATACCGTACATTTTAGTTACAAATAAAGCAATAAAGCTTAAAGTCCATTTTTATTTAATCTTTATTGAGCACTAAAATGTGTACAAGTTGCATTTTACAAGCTCTCTACTCTAATCATAACAACTTGATAACAACTATACAAATCTATACAAAATATGCTTGTGCAAGTTATGGAATGATTACAGGGAAGTAGCACAGAATAAAACGACTGTTGCTACTGATGGTGTATCGATCGTTTTTTCAAACTTTCAGTTATATATAGATGCAAGGCTCTCAAGCAGGATTTATTTTTTGGACTGAGCAGCCACTGTTTTTTTTCCTGATCTGTTTTCATTTCAGGAGGTATCATGAGTCTACTTCTTCCGTCACTATGATCTTCACATTTTAGTAGAAAGTGGGTTTCCGTTTCAATTCCATTACAACGGGGACACTTACTATTTTCCTTTTTTCATTAAATATCATAATTCTCGTTTATGTTTAGTTTCCACTTTTTACAGTAAGCTTGTAGTGCCGGTGGTTTGTAGACCATCTTTAGATGCAGATAATAGGACAAGGTCGTCAGCATACAGGATATGATTCAGTCCGTTGATTGCATCGGACTGGTTACAAGAATGGGAAGCCTCCTTGATGTCATCCGTGTATAAATTAAAGAGAGTGGGGCTAAGATTATCCCCCTGGCGAATTCCCAGTGTTGTTAGAAATGGGTAGTATAACCCACACCTACCGAGATGCCTAATCTGGTGTTACTATACATGCTTTTTATGACACGGTAGAAATTGCCACGGATTCCGAGTTTAAGCAATTTCAGTAAATATATATATATATATATATATATATATATTTTTTTTTGTGATTGAGATACGTACCTGTTGACTAGTGATTTCAAAGTAAAGATATGATTTGTTGTTCTATAACCTGGTCTGAAGCCTGCTTGAGCTAAGGGCTTTAAACTGTGCAATTTGGTACCCGCTGCCACCATTTACTTCGTTTTCAGTGTCTGGTTTGTGGTATTGTTTAATGGCTTCAGTCCACCTTTTTACTAGATTCACTGTGCTAATACTGACTATAGCACACTGACAATTGCGCTGTACAGCTACCAAATTTGGCCCAAAATACTGATCAGTTTTGTAGGAGACTTTATTATCCAATCCTCTTGCTTTGTCATATTTTGTCTGGTAGCTTGATTCATGAGTGTGAAATATGCTACAAAGCCTGTTTGTAGTTTCCCATCATTAAGTGCAGTAATTTTGCTTACTTTGGATGTGAAGGCATCCCTTGTTTCATCTGTGCTTGCTCCAATGATGTTGTAATAGTCCTTCATCTTGTCTTCCTTTGTTTGTTTGAGATTTTCCGAGTCCACAGAGTTTTTTTCTGCATTTTTCTTAATTTTACCCTAAAACTTGTAGGGAATATTTTATTTGTATCTTTAAATGTCTATTTTACACCTTTGGATAAGAAATATCTTTTTGGTCACGGTGTTTTAGGCCATACCGTAGTTTCACAGAGCACTTACAGATGATTGCAGCTGTTGGCCAACTTGTCTTGTCTTATATGGATTATTGAAATTCGATACGTAAATGGTCGTCAGGAATTAATTTTGTACTTGTGTGTGTGCCCGTGTGTTTTTATGAGTATGCATTGTCGGGTTATTAATTCACGATTTACATTGCAGTCAACCCCTTACTGTTCGTATGGAAAATGTAACATATTTGGCTGCGCATGCGCAAGTTCATGTAGAGAGGACTGCGGCAGCGAGATCACAGAGTAAGATGAAATCTCTCTCTCTCTCTCTCCATTCAGAATAAGGGACTAACTAGTCCGAAGGTCATATATGGCGACCCTCGACAAAGCTTGCCGTCTAACCCGCTAATAAACACTGAATAGATACCACGTGGGAAAGTATTCAAGTGGGTCGGCCATATTTGAACCTAGTTAGTCCCCTATTCTGAATGGAACTTCTCTATCTTGAAGATAGATAGTATCCATTCAGAATGTACGATTCCCGGTAGATAGACCCTCTCTATCTCGAAACCGAGAGATAATCCATTAAATGACCAGTGTGCATGTAAAGACGGGGAGACCATCGGGGAATTAAGGGGATTGCTTTCAAGCGGGGTAGGAGAATCAGTTAGAGCGCATTCAAGACAGATGGTCTGCAAAATAACTGATCCACGGACTAAATATGGCCAACCCCATTAAAAAGCAAGCCGACTAATTCCCTGAAGTTCTCACGGCCTCCACATGAGCCATCAGGGCATTACCTTTAAGTTGGTGGAATATATTCAATCTGCTGGTTAGTCCGCAGATAAACTTGTTCTGAAAGTGCTCTCAGTCCGTGGATCATCTGTTCTGAATGCGCTATAGTTACCTATCTCTGCTACATTCACCCCGAGGCACTGCTTACATGTATGTTACCTCTCCTGCTTGGCCGTAAGTAGATTCTAATAAGATGGATTGCGTGTAACGTCATACTCATAGACTCGACGCAACTGTACCGCAGTCGTTCAGAAATAAAACGTAGGGATTTGGTCAACATCTCTTAATGCATCTAACAGTTTACATGGCCATTCAGAATACATGGTTCGATTACTACCTGATCCGCCGACTAAATATAGCCAATCCCTCATCAAAAGCAATGCCGCTAATTCCATGATGGTCTCCCCGCCTCCACGTGCGCCGCAGGGGCCTAGCAATTAAACCTTGGCGCCGAGATTTAATCCGTTAAAGNGATATTTCGCCGATTGCCATTTTGCACATTGGGTTTTACAGAACACCGTATGACATCTCAAGTCTTTACTGTCATCGTGCCACTGAAGGTTACGTATACCTGCTGACAGAAGAGATGTGAGCTCCACTGTCCTCTAAGATTCCTTTTGCCTTTGTGTCAACTCCATGTTGTCACTTCACATTTCAGAAGATGACTGCCTTTGCCAATTTTGTGTTGGTTTCGTTGTGTCTGGCAGCTTTAATACAGCAAGCTGAATCCGTCTGCTGCGGCGCGAAATTTAAATATTTGGGGGGGAATATCTGCGCAGACTGCACAAAGGTGAGTCTACTAGTACCGGGGTATTTCTTCGGGAAGTGCATTCATAGCACATTCACAACACATGTATGGTATCGGGCGAACTTTGTATTATAGGGAAAACGATACCGTACATTTTAGTTACAAATAAAGCAATAAAGCTTAAAGTCCATTTTTATTTAATCTTTATTGAGCACTAAAATGTGTACAAGTTGCATTTTACAAGCTCTCTACTCTAATCAAAACAACTTGATAACAACTATACAAATCTATACAAATACTTGTGCAAGTTATGGAATGATTACAGGGAAGTAGCACAGAATAAAACGACTGTTGCTACTGGTGGTGTATCGTTTTTTCAAACTTTCAGTTATATATACCTGTAGATGCAAGGCTCTCAAGCAGGATTTATTTTTTTGGACTGAGCAGCCACTGGAATTTTTTCCTGATCTGTTTTCAGTTTAGGAGGTATCATGAGTCTACTTCTTCCGTCACTATGTTCTTCACATTTTGGTAGAAAGTGGGTTTCCGTTTCAATTCCATTACAACGGGGGCACTTACTATTTTCCTTTTTTCATTAAATACCATAATTCTCGTTTATGTTTAGTTTCCACTTTTTACAGTAAGCTTGTAGTGCCGGTGGTTTGTTTTGTAGACCATCTTTAGATGCAGATAATAGGACAAGGTCGTCAGCATACAGGATATGATTCAGACTGTTAATTGCACCGGACTGGTTACAAGAATGGAAAGCTTCCTTGATGTCATCCGTGTATAAATTAAAGAGAGTGGGGCTAAGATTATCCCCCTGGCGAATTCCCAGTGTTGTTAGAAGTGGGTAGTATAGCCTACACCTACCGAGATGCCTAATCTGGTGTTACTATACATGCTTTTTATGACACGGTAGAATTTGCCACGGATCCCGAGTTTAAGCAATTTCAGTAAAAGTCCCTTGTGCCACACTGAATCAAAGGCTTTTCTTATGTCAATGAAACATGCATATATATATATTTTTGGTTTGGATTAAGATACCTGTTGACTAGTGATTTCAAAGTAAAGATATGATTTGTTGTTCTATAACTTGGTCTGAAGCCTGCTTGAGCCAAGGGTTTTACACTGTGCAATTTGTGTACTTTTATCAGCAGCAACGCTCAGTTGTTTCGGGGCTTGTTTTTTGTTGGCGCATATTATCCACTTCTTCCGTTAACTTGGTTAATCTGTCTGAAAGCTGTGTTAAGAGTATCAACAATACCTGGTGGTCACTGGCTGACTTAACTGATAAGTGACCCACATATTCACTCAGAGTATTTATTTGACTGTCCAGAATATAGTTTGTTTTTGTGTCATTTCTTTTCATATCTGTGGTTTTAAACAGTAGTTCAACATAACCTGCTTCCACTGCTTGCAGGGTCTCTTGCATCTTCCCAACTTCTCTCTCTGTACGGTTTTCTCTAAAAATTGTGCCCAGTTTAGATCTACATCCTGTCTGTAAGTTTCTCCTTGATATCTCCACTGATGTTTGGCTGCTGCGAATAGGGGATTCACAGTCTCCCTCTTCTTCTGTAGTTTCTTTTAATTTTGGCATAGATGGTTGCTGTATCATTTGGGGGGATGAAACAACCATGGCTATTTTTGTCATATAGTCATATGCTAGCCATAGTATTTATGGAGCTCCCTATACACGGATCTTTTTGAATTTGGCGGTGTGGTAGAATTTTAATGATATTGCAGCTGGATTGATTCCACTGGGACCCTTATATTGAAATTTCAGCTGGTACCCGCTGCCACCATTTACTTTGTTTTCAGTGTCTGGTCTGTGGTATTGTTTAATGGCTTCAGTCCACCTTTTTTACTAGATTCACTGTGCTAATACTGATAATAGCATACCGACAATTGCGCTTTACTGCTTCCAAATTTGGCCCAAAATACTGGTTGTGTAGGAGATGTTATTATCCAATCCTCTTGCTTTGTCATATTTTTGTCTTGTGGCTTGATTCATGAGAGTGAAATATGCTACAAAGCCTGTTTGTAGTTTCCCATCATTAAGTACAGTAATTTTGCTTACTTTGGATGTAAAGGCATCCCTTGTTTCATCTGTGCTTGCTTCAGGTTGAACACCAAGGATGTTGTAAGAGTCCTCCATCTTGTCTTCCTTTGTTTGTTTAAGAATTTCCCGGTCCACAGAGTTTTTTCTGCATGTTTCTTAATTTTACCCTAAAACTTTAAGGGAATCTTTTCTTTGTATCTTTAAATGTCTATTTTACACCTTTGGATAAGAAATATCTTTTTGGTCACGGTGCTTTAGGTCATAGTTTCACAGAGCACTTAAAGACGATTGTAGCTGTCGGTCTTGTCTTACAGTACCTGTATATGAATTATTGAAATTCGATACGTAAATGGTCGTCAGGAATTAACTTTGTACGTGTGTGTGTGCCCGTGCGTTTTTATGAGCATGCATCGGGTTATTAATTCACGATTTACATTCCAGGCAACCCCTTACTGTTCATATGGAAAATGTAACATATTTGGCTGCGCATGCGCAAGTTCATGTAGAGAGGACTGCGGCAGTGAGATCACAGAGTAAGATGAAATCTCTCTCTCTCCCTCTCTCTCTCTCTCTCTCTCTCTCTCTCTCTCTCTCTCTCTCCATTCAGAATAAGGACTAACTAGTCCGAAGGTCATAAATGGCGACCAACGACAAAGCTTGCCGTCTAATCCGCTAATACAAGTGGTAAACACTGAATAGATATCACGTGGGAAAGTATTCGAGTAGGTCGGCCATATTTGAACCTAGTTAGTCCCCTGTTCTGAATGGGACCTCTCTCTCTTGGAGATAGATAGTATCCATTCAGAATATACTGTATGATAGATAGGCCCTCTCTATCTCGAAACCGAGAGTAAATCCGTTAAATGGCCCGTGTTCATGTAAAGACGGGGAGACCATCGGGGAATTAAGGGGATTCCTTTTAAGCGGGGTCGGAGAATTAGTTAGAGCACATTCAGAACAGATGATCTGCAAACTAACTGATCCGCGGACTAAATATGGCCGACCCCATTAAACAGCAAGCCGCTTTATTCCCTGATGGTCTCACGGCCTCCACCTGAGCCATAAGGCATTGCTTTTAAGTTGTTTGAATATACTTTGAGTATTCAATCTGCTGGTTAGTCCGCAGATAAACTTGTTCTGAAAGTGCTCTCAGTCCGTGGATCATCTGGTCTGAATGCGCTATAGTTACCTATCTCTGCTACATTCACCCCGAGGCACTGCTTACATGTATGTTTCCTCTCCTGCTTGGCCGTAAGTAGATTCTAAGATGGATTGCGTGTAACGTCATACTCATAGACTCGACGCAACTGTACCGCAGGCGTTCAGAAATAAAACGTAGGAATTTGGTCAACATCTCTTAATGCATCTAATAGTTTACATGGCCATTCAGAATACATGGTTCGATTACTACCTGATCCGCCGACTAAATATAGCCAATCCCTCTTCAAAAGCAATGCCGCTAATTCCATGATGGTCTCCCCGCCTCCACGTGCGCCGCAGGGGCCTAGCAATTAAACCTTGGCGCCGAGATTTAATCCATTTAATGGCGCGTGTGGAGGCAGTGTGATGGGGTATCAGCGGCAGCGCTTTTGAAGAGGGGTGGGTCATATTTATTCGGCAGATCAGTTAGTACTCGGATCATCTTTTCTGAATGCCTCCTAAGACTTGAAATGGTATTTTAAAGATACGCCGCAACAATGTGTAGATAGTGTTCGCATGTATGTATTTATTAAAGTTTACTTGCTACTTGTGTGAACTGAGCATTAGGTGCACGTTTTGCCAATTCAAAAGCAGTGTTGTACGCGCAAACCATCTATATCCAAGAACGCTCGTAGTGTACGCATAATATCTTAAAGCTCTACCTAGCAATCACACCTTCCAACAGGGTCCTGTGATAATTTTACCACATGTTCACGGGAAATTCTCTGGCTTTTCTATACACATTCGTTTTTTTTTCAATAATAATAATAATAATAATAATAATGGTGATGAAATAAATTGCGAAAAATAATGAATTAAAATATTAAAAATAATGATAAAGAGTCGATATTAATAAAAGGTAATCGCTGACATCGCTGGTACAGAATATCTGAAAAGTAATATGTTCACAAGAATTTAAGATCTTTTCATTATTTGTTTAGTGTGAAGAAGAGTGGATGGTTCGCAACGCTTAAATATACCGTTACCTGTCATTGCAAGAACGGGAAAAGGGCCGCCAATGATGTCGTGTTTGACGACATGGACGCCAATGATGACGGCAAGATTGACCACCAGGAGTTCAATCCTGATCTGCAATAGCTCTGAAGTACACCAGGATGAAAAGCGCAGCACTGTTTCCATCCTTATTTGACATTTGGAAAATCATTGGGAATCGATCTTTCTTAAGAAATTGACTTTCGAAATTCAAAATTAGGATTTGAAATTATGTGAGACATTAGTGCTGTTTATATGAAATTCAGATACCAGAATGCTGTTTATATGAAATTCAGATACCAGAATGCTGTTTATATGAAATTCAGATAGCATCGCAACCGGTGTCGTTGTGTTTCATTTATTTATTTATTTATTATTATTACTGGTTTTTGACAAAAACAATCTTGTTTCTTGCTTTTTTTATCGGTAAACGATATGGGCACATCGGCGACCTTCATCTTCGTCAGGTTCCAACTCCCTTACCACAAAATGTCCAAACGTGTTCCATTTTCATCGACAGTTTGTCCACTTCAACAACAGCAATAGGAAATCAATCTATAAAGTACCCAAACTATTCCCTGTTGCTTTTAATAATATCTTTCTAGAATACACTATATTTTCTTCAAAATTAGATCGAACGCAAAATTACATTTTGCGGAAAGCCCGCTGATGTTGCTAGACGCCGATGATTTATTAATGAAATAAACTGTATTTACATTTTTACTGTAACTACTTTATGTATATATACTATTACAGTTTTCATCAAGCACAGAGGAAAAACAGAGATGAAACCCACATAGTTCCTGGAAAAAAAAACTGGGCATGATCTAATTAATTAATATTTAATGTAATATTTTTGGGAAAAATGATCCCACCCTTCCCCAATCGGGTTAGAAAGTGACCACTATTACCTTTATTCTCCCTTTTATACCACCCACGCCAATCTTCATTGGACGAGTATTGGACTACCACTTATAACTGGACCTCTTTACGTCATCCACCCAAAAATCTCCACGTACCTTCTTTTACATCACGAAACGCGGAAAATATTAATTATCACTGAAAGGGCGCTTTATGCATACATGTATGCCCGAACAGCAGTATATGACTGAATAAAAAAATTATGACATTTAGATTGGTCAATAAAATTAAAAAAAAAAAAAAATAGATAAATGAATAAATGAATAAAGGCTTGATTCTCTGTACTTCTCCACGACACAGCTTTTGTTATGCTAAAATATGCACCAATTTTCAAACTGTGGATTGTTCCACAAAGTCAGACAATCCATGCATGAGTTAAACCAAGAAGTTGTAGAGTAGAACTTCTTGGTTAAGCAAAGAAACCAAGCAGGAGAAGCCTATTAATAATCTGGCTTTATGATTGTTTATATGTCAAAACGTCATCGACTATGAGGTTCGCTTAAGGTGATGTAGGAAAAATCTGCCATTTAAATGTTGTGATGAATTTCATTATCAACCTGGTCCATCTGGAGTTTAGGATACATAGAGCTGTTAGTCCCCCTGTTCTAAATGAGGTCACATCATGTTAAAGGCCCACTATGTAGGATTTAAAACGCATTCTAAGTTCATGTATTACTTTTCGATGGATTTATTTGAGGACAATTAAACCATTTTAAACAAAAATAACAGATGAATGGCCTAAATCAATATCACAAAAAAAAAAAAAAAATCATATTCATCGTCCCCTGCCCTACCTCTGTAGTCAGCCATCTTGGCACTGTTTGTAAAGAGCGAGAGTCACGGCGCGAGAGTCTCACGATATCTGTTAGTCGAATCATTCAGCGGGTTTGGAATTTGTTTTTTTTTTTTTTCCAAAATTGTTACAGAGTTCTTGTGATTTTCAGGAAAGGAGTAGGAAAGGTTGATCGGAGATAAATGTCGTTTTATCCCAGGATAATTCGTTAAATATGAATATGGCACGAACATCCTCATTCGTACCTTTAAGATGAAATACCTATTTAGCTTCGTTTTAATCCATATTAGCCAAAACGAACTAAATCAAAGGTCCCACTTTTTATTTTCTGAAATATTTTAAACGTTCACAGCGTGATCCGTGAAGCCCCACCCCCATCCCCCTAAACTGACTCGCAAATGCGGCCTTTTTTCCTCGTTCTTCCTGAAAAAAGTTATTGTTTTTATACTTGGCGATTCATTACTTTCAACTGGCTTGGAACACTATGCAGCAATTTATGAAAATTTATTCGACACAATATTTACCTGAAAGATCCTTGTTTACTTCTCTGTCTCGATATGATTGAAAAACGTCCGACGTTTTACCTATTAATATCGTTTCAATAGCAATACACGATTCATTAAAGCATCGACTTTTGAAATAAGTACACACCTGTATTCAGAAGAGATCAAAGCATGTGAAAAGGACACCAAAGTAATGTTCAGGTATGTATTACACAATAATTATACCTAAGTCTGGATTAACATTTACCGACTGGTTCGGCGATGTGTAGAAACATATTGATTTTCTTTTTTGTTTGAGACTGATTTTCATTTGTGGAAATTATTTTCATCAGAAAGACAATAATTCTTTATGTTTTACACATGCGCATTTTAAATTCTAGCTTCATCTGGTTTAACCATTAGACATAACATCATCGATTCATCAATGAATCAAAGGATTCAGAGGTCTGGTGACAAATGTTTACTGAAAATTCCCAAAGCTAGGTCAAAAACGTGGTGACACTGCCTTCTGTTTATATAATTAGTTGCACCGTTGAAGTGGAATATGTTGTAACCTACTACAAATAAAGCACAGGGAACATTTAAGGAGCTGATGCCCACTTGATATTTCTTCGCAGGTTCAAATTCCTGAAAGCTCATTGATTTTGCTAGAAAAGATTTCTAAAAATTGCGTTTGATATTACCATAACAGGAAAAACGTATAAGCAGAGTGTGGGTAAGTAAGTCGCCGTGTAACAGGAATGGAAGTCCAGGCTCCCTTATGTTTTGTACAGATTAGGATTAGTTGGTGTATTGTGGTAAATAAAATTCATTTTTAAATAATTTTCATCAACATGAGAGAGAATTGTGCAGTGAAAGGAGGTTTGAGACTGGCGTTAGTTTCAACCAAAAATTGGAAGACGAAATGGATCTATTTTAGGAATAGGTTCTTCAAATGGAAAGATAAATGTTTATAAATTTTCCAAGACTACCGGTATGAGACCATATGTCTTGGATACTGCTGGGGAGAGAGAGAGAGAGAGAGAGAGAGAGAGAGAGAGAGAGAGAATGAGATGTTATCTTAATTGCGCGGGTTTCATTTGATGCAAGTGGTCCTATGATATACAAGAACGACTAAATTTTTATAAGTAGTTCATCATCACTTTTAATTTTCACACTTTTCCCCCTAAAAATGTGTTTCAATTATTCATGACAATTCTCCATTCATTTTGCATTGCATTCCAGTATACGCACCCTGAGCTTCAGAGCTAACTTGACACTAACCTTTTCACTGTAGCCTATCTCCATCGTGTCAAGTAACCTCTGACCAGATTCGAGTGCCCCCGCCGCCCGCCAATCAAATTTAAAGCCCGCACTCAATGACTCATTGAACGATCTAGCCAATGAACGCGAACGAGTCAAAGCGCGCTTTGTTCAAATCCGGACCAATCAAAGATAAGGCTGAATATCAGGGACTTGCCGTAACCTGTGGGCAGCACGCAAAATACATCATCCCTCAGTAGATAATGATGCAGGGCATCATACTGCTCTGGTTTCAATTCCGATATACTCCATGCTTTCTTTGTGTACGGTTATGCACTCGGAACCACTCGGAACTACTCGGATGTCTCCGCACTCGACAATAACTGTGTTGTTAGTATGGAGCTTGCGGAATCAGCCGAGGATTGCCGATTGACAATCAACCAATCAGCGTTTTCACCAAACTTTGGTGAAAAATTTTGAAACATGGATTCGATTGGCTTATATAAAATAGGTCAAACTATTTTCGTCAGAGGTTACTTGACACGATGGAGATAGGCTACAGTGAAAAGGTTAGTGTCAAGTTAGCTCTGAAGCTCAGGGTGAGTATACGTAGATCAGAGTAGTTTCTGAATCCAAAGTTGTTAGTACCAGTATTATAATGTGCGTTTTCAGTAACAGATGTATAAGACGCTTTCATAGTAAAAACCCTCATATGTCTAGGCATTCAGCCTGTCAGTTTAACTGATTTGTTTTTTTCTGGGTGGAGATATGAATGTGAAGGTTGTCAAACTTGTAAATTCTCCTTAAAAGTTATAAAATTCCATATAAAATAATATTATATGATATGTCAGACATATCTGGCCGTTCTCTGGTCGTAGGACATATCTGGCCTGTCGGACACCTGTTTGGTTTCTTTATTAACCCGGAAGTTCTAGTCTACAACTTCTTGGTTTAACTCATACAATGATTGTCTGACGTTGTGGAACATTCCGCTGTTTTATAATTGGTGCTCATTTAAGCATTACGCTAGCTGTATCTTGGAGAAGTACAGGGAATCGAGCGTTTATTCATTTATGTATTTTTATTTTTTATTTTTTAACCAATGTAAATATTCAGTCATATACTGCTGTTTGGGCATACACATAAAGCATTCTTTCTGTGATAATTGAAAGATATGATTAAATTCAACAAGGAATAGTTTGAGTACTTTATAGATTGATTTCCTTTTCTTTCTTTTTTGCTTTTTTTTTTTTTTTTTTTTTTTTTTTTTTTTTTTTTGAAGTGGACAAACAGTCGATGAAAATGGATCACGCTTGGACATTTTTGTTGTAAGGGAGGTGGAGCCTGGCGAAGATGAAGGTCGCCGATGTTCCCATATCGTTTCCCGATCAAAAAAGCTAGAAACAAGATCGTTTGTGTCAAAAACCAGTATATAATAATAATGAAAAAATGAAACAACGACACCTGTTGGATGCTATCTGAATTTCATATAAACAACAATATTGTTTCCCATAATTTCAAATCCTAATTCATAAAATGAATTTCGAAAGTTAATTTGTTGCGAAAGATTGATTCCCAA
This sequence comes from Lingula anatina, assembly GCF_001039355.2. The sequence goes on from NW_019775591.1 coordinate 205,870, forward strand.
TGGTTTTCCAAATGTCAATTAAGGATGGAAAGGTGCTCAGCTTTTCATCCTCGATATCAGAGCTATTGCAGATCAGGATCGAACTCCTGGGGGTCAATCTTGCCGTCATTATTGGCGTCCATGTCGTCAAACGCAACATCCTTGGCGGCCCTTTTACCGTTTGAGCAAGTACAGGTAGTCTTCTCCTTTCGCGACATGAACCACCCGCTGCCTGATTTACTGGGCAAATAATGCAAACATCTATTTGAATTCGTATATTACTTTTTAGACATTCTCTACCTTATACCAGATCTGCGATGGCCTTATTAATATCGATATTTTATCATTACTTTATCATTATATTTAACATTGTAATTCATTATTTATCACTATCATTTATTTCATCACCATTATTATTATTATTATTATTATTATTGCAAAAAGGGGACGTGTACAGAAAAGCCAGAGAAATACCCCTGAAAATCACCTGATAGAAGATATGATTGATAGGGAGAGCTTTAAAATATAATACGTTCACCACGAGTGCTTTTGGATACATATGGTTTAAGCTTACAACACTGCTTTTCAAATTGGCCAGATGATATGGCAAAACATGCAACTAATGCGCAGACCACACTAGCAGCAAAGTAAACATAGTTCACTTATATGTCACCCTTTTAAACTTTAATACATACATAAGCACACTCTTAATACATTGTTGCGGCGTATCTTTAAAATACCATTTCACGCCTTAAACTGCTCGATGCATTATGAAATGTTGGCCAGAGTAGAAAACACCAATCCCCACGTTTAATTTCTGAATGGCTGCGGTACGGTCATGCCCAGTCTTCGAGTATGACGTCACGCGCAATCCATCTTAGCATCTATTTACGGCCAAGCAGAGAAAGTAACATACATTTCAGCAGTGCTGAATACAGCAGCGCTTTATAGTACGTATTCAGAACAGATGATCCGCGAACTGAGAATCGAGAGCACATTCAGAACAACTTTATCTGCCGACTAACCCGCGGATCAAACATGTTCAACCCACTTATAATCAATGCCAACCTGTGCCCTGACGGTCTGCCCGCCTCTACACGCGCCATCCCTGCAGGAGTCTAGCAATTAAACTCCAAAGCAGAGATTTAATCCATTTAATGGCTCTTGTGGGGGGAGTGGAGCCATCAGAAGATAAAGCGGCTTTATTTTAATGGGGTCGGCCACATTTAGTCCGCAGATCATCTGTTGTGAATGCGCTCTAACTGATCCGCCGACAATTGCAAAAGTCCCTTAATTCCCTGATGGTCTTCCTGTCTCTACATACACACGCGCCATGAAACGGATTAAATCTCAGCTCCGAGATAGAGAGAGCTTATCTCTCATTTGGTCTGAATGCGCACTATCTATCTCCAAGAGAGAGAGAGAGAGAGAGAGAGGGGGGAAGAGAGAGAGAGATTTCATTTTACGTTATGGTCATGCCGCAGTCCGCTCTACATGAACGTTCACATTTGCAGCCAAATATGTTACATTTTCCATATGAACAGTAAGGGGTTCCCTGGAATGGAAATCGTAAATCAATTACTCTCTCTCCCTATCTCTTTCTCTCTGCTCTATCCCCCTCCTAGGCACACCCCCACCTTCACTGCACACGCATACAAACGCACGGGCACACACGTCCTTACAGAATGATTTGCTGACGACCATTTACGTATCGAATTTCAATGAACAATATAAAAAATAGCGTTCTAGCTTTGTTATACATTTATAACCGAAATGTATGGTATCATTTTCCACTGTAATGCAAAGTTCGCCTCATACCAAAAATGTGTTCTGAATATGTTCTGAATGCGCTTCCCACCTTAGTGCAGTCCGCACAGTAAGTATTCTTCTTTGTAAAGCAGCAGTCGGATTCAGCTTGGTGCATTAAAACTGCCAGAACCAACACAACTAACGCAAAATTGGCAAAGGTAGCCATCTTCTGAAATGTGAAGTGACAACATGGAGTTGACACAAAGGAATCTTAGAGGACAGTGGAGCTCACATCTCTTCTGTCAGCATCTATACTAAACTATCAGATGCACGCTGACATAAAGACTTGAGATGTCATACTATATGGTGTTCTCTAAAACCCAAAGTGCAAAAAGGCAATCGGCATCGTGAAAAACTATGTAGAAATTAAAGAAAATATCTTGGACAGAATTTTTACCTGAGTAATCCTTGATTACTTCTCTCTCAGTCTCGAAATGATTGAAAAACGTCCACAGTTTGAACTATTAATACCGTTTTCAACAGCAGTGCAAGCTCAGTCAAGGCATCGGCTTTTGAAGTAGTGTACACGCCTGTATTCAGAAGAGATCAAAGCATGTGGAACGAACATCAAAGTTATGTACTGGTAAAGGTATTTCACAATGATTTTACCGAAGTCTGAATTATCATTTACAGACTAGTTCGGCAATGCGTAGAAAGATAATGAATGTTTGAGACTGATTTTCGTCTGTGGATATAATTTTCGTCAGAAAGACATTAAATCTTTAGGTTTTACGCATGCGCATTAAAAAAATCTAGCTTTAGCCGGTTGAACGTAATCAGTAGACATAATAAGGATACAGAGGTCTGGTGACAGTTTTTTACTGTAAACCCCCAAAGCTAGGTTAAAAGAATCGGTGACGCTGTATTCTGTTTAATTTCGCCGGTAAAGTGGAATATATGTTGCCTATTAACCCACAACAAATAAAATCACAGGGAACATTTCATTATATAAAGAGCTGGTGCACATTTGATATTTGTTCGCCGGTTGAAAGTTCATTGATTTTTGGCTAGAAAAGATTTCTAAAGATTGCGTTTCATTACCATTACAAGAAAAAATGTACAAACAGAGGGTGGGCAAGTCATTCGCCTTGTAATGGAAGTCCGGGTTCCCATGTTATTTGTACAGGTTACGATTAGTTTGTGTATTGGGATGAACACTGTGAATAAAATTCATTTGTAAATAATTTTGATCAACATGAGAGAAAATAATGCAGTAAATGGAGATTTGAGATTGATGATAGTTTCACTCATAAATTGGTAGACGAAATGGATCTATTTTAGGAATAGGTTTTTCAAATGAAAAGCTATAAATTTATAAACTTTTTAAGAGCACCTGCATAAGACCATATGCCTTGGATAATGCTGGAGAGAGAGAGAGAGAGAGAGAGAGAGAGAGATTATCTTAATTAATTGCGCGGGTATCATTTAATCCATGCAGTCTTATCATATACAAGGACCACAAATTTTTATAATTAGTTCATCGTCACTTTTAATTTTCACACTTTCCCCCCTAAGAATACATTTCAATTATTCATCGCCATTCTCCATTCATTCTGCATTGCATTCCCGTATACAGCAGATCAAAGCAGTTTCTGAGTCAAAAGTTTTAAGTACCAGTATTGTAATGTGCGTTGTCAATAACAGATGCCTGAGACGCTTTCAAAGTAAAAACCCTCATATGTCTAGGCATTCAGTCCGTCAGTTTAATTGATTTTTATCTGGGTAGATATATGAATGTGAAGGTTGTCAAACGTTGCAAACTTTGCTTGAAAGTTATGAAAGTTGTGTTGGCTTTCTACTAAAGCAGGATTGTTCACATTTCACACAAAACGTCAACATCATCTGCAATTTGATTTTAACACCACACGTTTACTAGTCTCTTAGAGCAACCACCCGACCATGACAGTAAATATAAAGCTTTCTTCTAGTTATTTGGTTTTTCTTATTTGGTGGCGCCCTCTGTTGTTCAGTCCATTTTCTAGTTGTACGACATTTTTCTTGGAACGGCTTGTTAGGGAAAAAGATAGGACAACCACCGTTCGCCAGGTAAATTTTTACCAGTACCTGTATATATATATATATATTTATATATATATATATATATATATATATATATATATATATATATATATATAATTTTGAACAGTTATAATTATAAAAGTATGATGTTCGTCGCTAATATAAAAATTAAGATCAATGTACTGGTGCCTATATGTTGGCTGCAGGCCCCATGGTATAGTCTATTACAAAATTGTACCCTCCGCTTTATTTGTTCATGGGCCTACTATATGTCTATTTAAGAGGCACCTCTGTTATCACGGGATCAACCAAGTGACTTTCACAGACAGTCGCCGTTGCTGACAGCTGAATAATCAATGAGCGTGTAGAAGAAATATTCCATCTGTATGAATCATAATGGGGAACCAGTAGGTATGTCTAGGTCTTTGTATATAAGTCAGTTTTACCAGTATTTTTCATACTTTGAATGCATAAATATACAAACTGGGCCCTTAATTTGGGATATTTCAGTTTAAACTAGGTACAGNTGTAAATTCTCCTTAAAAGTTATAAAATTCCACATTAAATAATATTATATGATATGTCGGACATATCTGGCCGTTCTCTGGTCGTAGGACATATATTGCCTGTCGGACACCTGTTTGGTTTCTTTATTAACCAGGAAGTTCTAGTCTACAACTTCTTGGTTTAACTCATACATTGATTGTCTGACGTTGTGGAACATTCCGCCGTTTTATAATTGGTGCTCATTTAAGCATTACGCTAGCTGTATCTTGGAGAAGTACAGGGAACCGAGCGTTTATTCATTTATCTATTTTTATTTTTTTAATATTTTAACCAATGTAAATATTCAGTCATATACTGCTGTTTGGGCATACGCGTAAAGCATTCCTTCTGTGATAATTGAAAGATATGATTAAATTCAACATGGAATAGTTTGAGTACTTTATAGATTGATTTCCTTTTGCATTTTTTTTTTTTTTTGCTTTTTCTTTTTTTTTTTTTTTTTTTTTTTTTTTTTTTTGAAGTGGACAAACAGTCGATGAAAATGGATCACGTTTGGACATTTTTGTTGTAAGGGAGGTGGAGCCTGGCGAAGATTAAAGTCGCCGATGTTCCCATATCGTTTCCCGATCAAAAAAGCTCGTTTGTGTCAAAACCAGTATACAATAATAATGAATAAATGAAACAACGACACCTGTTGCGATGCTATCTGAATTTCATATAAACATCAATATTGTTTCACATAATTTCAAATCCTAATTCATAAAACGAATTTCGAAAGATAATTTGTTGCGAAATATCGATTCCCAATGATTTTCCAAATGTCAATTAAGGATGGAAAAATTGCTCAGCTTTTCATCCGCGATATCAGAGCTATTGCAGATCAGGGTCGAACTCCTTGGGGTCAATCTTGCCGTCATTATTGGCGTTCATGTCGTCAAAGCCTACGTCCTTGGCGGCCCTTTTCCCGTTTGAGCAAGTACAGGTAGTCTTCTCCTTTCGCGACATGAACCACCCGCTGACTAATTTACTAAGCAAATAATGCAAACATCTATTTGAATTCGTATATTACTTTTTAGACATTCTCTACCTTATACCAGATCAGCGATGACCTTATTAATATCGATATTTTATCATTACTTTATCATTATATTTAACATTGTAATTCATTATTTATCACTATCATTTATTTCATCACCATTATTATTATTATTATTATTATTATTATTGCAAAAAGGGGACGTGTACAGAAAAGCCAGAGAAATACCCCTGAAAATCACCTGATAGAAGATATGATTGATAGGGAGAGCTTTAAAATATAATACGTTCACCACGAGTGCTTTTGGATACATATGGTTTAAGCTTACAACACTGCTTTTCAAATTGGCCAGATGATATGGCAAAACATGCAACTAATGCGCAGACCACACTAGCAGCAAAGTAAACATAGTTCACTTATATGTCACCCTTTTAAACTTTAATACATACATAAGCACACTCTTAATATATTGTTGCGGCGTATCTTTAAAATACCATTTCACGCCTTAAACTGCTCGATGCATTATGAAATGTTGGCCAGAGTAGAAAACACCAATCCCCACGTTTAATTTCTGAATGGCTGCGGTACGGTCATGCCCAGTCTTCGAGTATGACGTCACGCGCAATCCATCTTAGCATCTATTTACGGCCAAGCAGAGAAAGTAACATACATTTCAGCAGTGCTGAATACAGCAGCGCTTTATAGTACGTATATATTCAGAACAGATGATCCGCGACCTGAGAATCGAGAGCACATTCAGAACAACTTTATCTGCCGACTAACCCGCGGATCAAACATGTTCAACCCACTTATAATCAATGCCAACCTGTGCCCTGACGGTCTGCCCGCCTCTACACGCGCCATCCCTGCAGGAGTCTAGCAATTAAACTCCAAAACAGAGATTTAGGCTTCGTTCACATGCAATGTCTATTTTCTAAATTCTATTTTCTATTCGCGCTATCTTATGATCACGGTCTGTGCACTGAATATCCCGCCGCGTAATTACTGGCACCGCGAGCCAGTTACTTATAGTAACTTATAGTAACTGGCTCGCGCTGCCAGTAATTACGCCGCAGGATATTCAGTGCACAGACCGTGATCATAAGACATACCGAAAATAGAAAATAGAATTTAGAAAATAGACATTGCATGTGAACGAAGCCTTAATCCATTTAATGGCTCTTGTGGGGGGAGTGGAGCCATCAGAAGATAAAGCGGCTTTATTTTAATGGGGTCGGCCACATTTAGTCCGCAGATCATCTGTTGTGAATGCGCTCTAACTGATCCGCCGACAATTGCAAAAGCCCCTTAATTCCCTGATGGTCTTCCTGTCTCTACATACACACGCGCCATGAAACGGATTAAATCTCAGCTCCGAGATAGAGAGAGCTTATCTCTCATTTGGTCTGAATGCGCACTATCTATCTCCAAGAGAGAGAGAGAGGGAGAGAGAGAGAGAGAGAGAGAGATTTCATTTTACGTTATGGTCATGCCGCAGTCCGCTCTACATGAACGTTCACATTTGCAGCCAAATATGTTACATTTTCCATATGAACAGTAAGGGGTTCCCTGGAATGGAAATCGTAAATCAATTACTCTCTCTCCCTATCTCTTTCTCTCTGCTCTATACCCCTCCTAGGCACACCCCACCTTCACTGCACACGCATACAAACGCACTGGCACACACGTCCTTACAGAATGATTTGCTTACGACCATTTACGTATAGAATTTCAATGAACAATATAAAAAATAGCGTTCTAGCTTTGTTATACATTTATAACCAAAATGTATGATATCATTTTCCACTGTAATGCAAAGTTCGCCTCATACCAAATTTGTGTTCTGAATATGTTCTGAATGCGCTTCCCACCTTAGTGCAGTCCGCACAGTAAGTATTCTTCTTTGTAAAGCAGCAGTCGGATTCAGCTTGGTGCATTAAAACTGCCAGAACCAACACAACTAACGCAAAATTGGCAAAGGTAGCCATCTTCTGAAATGTGAAGTGACAACATGGAGTTGACACAAAGGAATCTTAGAGGACAGTGGAGCTCACATCTCTTCTGTCAGCATCTATACTAAACTTTCAGATGCACGCTGACATAAAGACTTGAGATGTCATACTATATGGTGTTCTCTAAAACCCAAAGTGCAAAAAGGCAATCGGCATCGTGAAAAACTATGTAGAAATTAAAGAAAATATCTTGGACAGAATTTTTACCTGAGTAATCCTTGATTACTTCTCTCTCAGTCTCGAAATGATTGAAAAATGTCCACAGTTTGAACTATTAATACCGTTTTCAACAGCAGTGCAAGCTCAGTCAAGGCATCAGCTTTTGAAGTAGTGTACACGCCTGTATTCAGAAGAGATCAAAGCATGTGGAAAGAACATCAAAGTTATGTACTGGTAAAAGTATTTCACAATGATTTTACCGAAGTCTGAATTATCATTTACAGACTAGTTCGGCAATGCGTAGAAAGATAATGCATGTTTGAGACTGATTTTCGTCTGTGGATATAATTTTCGTCAGAAAGACATTAAATCTTTAGGTTTTACGCATGCGCATTAAAAAAAAAATGTAGCTTTAGCCGGTTGAACATAATCAGTAGACATAATAAGGATACAGAGGTCTGGTGACAATTTTTTACTGTAAACCCCCAAAGCTAGGTTTAAAGAATCGGTGACACTGTATTCTGTTTAATTTCGCCGGTGAAGTGGAATATATGTTGCCTATTAACCCACAACAAATAAAATCACAGGGAACATTTCATTATATAAAGAGTTGGTGCACATTTGATATTTGTTCGCCGGTTGAAAGTTCATTGATTTTTGGCTAGAAAAGATTTCTAAAGATTGCGTTTCATTACCATTACAAGAAAACATGTACAAACAGAGGGTGGGCAAGTCATTCGCCTTGGAATGGAAAGCCGGGTTCCCATGTTATTTGTACAGGTTACGATTAGTTGGTGTATTGGGATGAACACTGTAAATAAAATTCATTTGTAAATAATTTTGATCAACATGAGAGAAAATAATGCAGTAAATGGAGATTTGAGATTGATGATAGTTTCACTCAAAAATTGGGAGACGAAATGGATCTATTTTAGGAATAGGTTTTTCAAATGAAAAGCTATAAGTTTATAAACTTTTTAAGAGCACCTGTATAAGACCATATGCCTTGGATAATGCTGGAGAGAGAGAGAGAGAGAGAGAGAGAGAGAGAGACTTAATTAATTGCGCGGGTATCATTTGATCCATGCAGTCTTATCATATACGAGGACCACAAATTTTTATAATTAGTTCATCGTCACTTTTGATTTTCACACTTTCCCCCCTAAGAATACAGTTCAATTATTCATCGCCATTCTCCATTCATTCTGCATTGCATTCCCGTATACAGCAGATCAAAGCAGTTTCTGAGTCAAAAGTTTTAAGTACCAGTATTGTAATGTGCGTTGTCAATAACAGATGCCTGAGACGCTTTCATAGTAAAAACCTTCATATGTCTAGGCATTCAGTCCGTCAGTTTAATTGATTTTTATCTGGGTAGATATATGAATGTGAAGGTTGTCAAACGTTGCAAACTTTGCTTGAAAGTTATGAAAGTTGTGTTGGCTTTCTACTAAAGCAGGATTGTTCACATTTCACACAAAACGTCAACATCATCTTCAATTTGATTTTAACACCACACGTTTACTAGTCTCTTAGAGCAACCACCCGACCATGACAATTATAAATATAAAGCTTTCTTCTACTTATTTGGTTTTTCTTATTTGGTGGCACCCTCTGTTGTTCAGTCCATTTTCTAGTTGTACGACATTTTTCTTGGAACGGCTTGTTAGGGAAAAAGATAGGACAACCACCGTTCGCCAGGTAAATTTTTACCAGTAATCTGTCAGAACTGTACACACTGTGCAGCGTTCATATTTACATCATTTTTTATTTTAAATTTAAACAGTTATAATTATAAAAGTGTGATTTTCGTCCCTAATGTAAGAAATGAGCTCAATCTACTGATGCTTGTACATATATATACATATATGTTGACAGTTCCGAGCTATATTACCTAATAACTCTTTGACCCCAGGGCCCATAGTATTGTCTATTACAAGATTATACCCTCCGCTTTAATTTTCCATGGACCCACTACATGTAAATCTTAGAGGCACCTAGCTCTGTCATCACGGGATCTACCAAGTGGCTTTCATAGACAGTTGCCGTTGCGTTCAGCTGAATAATCAATGGAGTCGTGAGCATGAGTTTTCCCCTACATGTAGCTCACATCCTTTTTTACCAAGAAGATCCAGGGGTTTAGTTTTTAGGGTTGTAAACGGTTTTTTTTATAGCATTTTAACATCAGTCGTATCCCTTTTACGCATTTTAAGATATCAGAACTTCAATCAAATTACTGATTCAAGTTTGTTTGACACACAGCTATTTTAAGAGTTATGCATTCCCGACATTGTCCATGTTATAATTTATAGGCTTAATATCTCTTTATCTCTTAAAATAAGTTCCATATAACATCTGGTTGTTTAGATTTCTTTTGTATAGATGGATGGAAATTGCTATAAATTACCGCGTTACTCATCAAATAAAATAATACTGTTGAATTCAGCGCTTAATTTTTTTTAAAGAACAAGCACTGTGACGGGTGACACTTCGATACAAAAAGAGGACACTTTATTTGTGCTCAAACGATTTATTGTCTCTACAAAAACTTGTGTGACTGTACGTGCGTATGTATGGTTCAAATCTGTGAAAAAAACTTAAATAACTGACAAAAAAACCTTAGAGCACATTATATATAGATATGAAGAAACGAACAGATAAATAAATATTAATAAAGTGAATACATTAAATAATAAAGAGAAATGCCACACTACATTTGAAATAATCCACGTGTCCACACCCAAATTTTTCTAAGACTTGTAAAAACCACAATATATATATATATATACCCAAAACCAAATTTTAACTCCATACAAATTTAACCCTCAAGTGACCGAGTGGGGTCATTTACGATCCCAGCCATATTATTTAATGTGCCATCTCTTTATTTTTTATTCGAATTTTCTTTCCTTGCATGAGTTTGTCAGTCTATTAATCCTACAGCATGCTTTCAACGCATGTGTAGCGAACATGCAGCAACTATAAACGGATGCTAAACGAATCACTAACGAATCAGAACGAACGTTGAACGACTTTATAGCGCAGCCAACGTTATTGTAGCGCGCCTCTGTCCTGTTCCTAGTGTGTCCCGAGCATGCGTGTCCCGAGCCTAGCATGTATTCATGGTGTGTTGATAAATGGGTCCTATGTAGCTGCATCACTTTTCCACTTTTGTTGAATAACCGCTGCATGGAAAATCTTGACAGACTGCGATTAGAATACGAAACTTCAGTTCTCCAACATTCTCATAACGTCATGGAACTTGCACTCCACCAAGTCTGTGACATCAGGAGCATTCTGGCGAACCATTTCCAGGTTTTACTTAGGACAATGCAGCAGAAGCCCAAGACTATTAAAAAGATTGTAATAGCATGCATAATCTTCCACAACCTTAGTAGGATCCGGCATCCACGAATGCAGAACCAGCAGCTTGACGTTGCCGAGAACCTGGATCAAGAGTTTGCTCGTGGTGAGTGGAGAAATGGCCGATATCTAGAGGACACCCGCATCGTCATTGGCAGCAGCAAGACCATAAGGGAAAAAACAGAAATTATCTGAAGCCGGATCTGTTCTATGGCAAGACCACCTCTTTCTTCCCTTTGAAATGATCATTTAAACATAGACTAAATAAGACATTAAATGATACACAGTGGTGCTAAATACCGGTACATTATGTACATGTGATGTTACTGAAATTAAAGTCACAATCAGGATAAAATTTGTTATTTTAGACGGTCTTATTTTCAGTATTTTTATAGCTTGACTTTTATCAAAATTATCTAAAAACAATGGTCGGTTAGAATTGGAAAACAATTACATTGACAGTGTATATCATGTTTATGCTACTCTTTATTATTTTGCTGTTTAATATCACCTTCCCAATGAAGAAAACGATAAAATGTGTATCCAAGAAAACAAATTTCACTGGTTGCTTTTTACATTATCTGAAGTTTTTACACACACTGGACAAAAGAAGTGTCACCCCCTAACTCAGAGTAATGAAAGTAGGCAGATCTTGGGTACTTATAATGCCTGGTCTACTTATTATGTGACTAATGAGTATAAAACCGCTATACCATGGAATTGTATTGTTGGACTTGTACGTGTACAGCAAATATTATTCCTGTCTTCCTCCAATATGGCAAGATACAGGTAATTATCTAACGGCTATAGGTGCAAGTTATTAACCTGAAGAGGCGGAATATAAGCAATGTCAGTATATCGATACAATTGAATTGTTTAGTCAGAACCGTGCAGAGGGTCTGGTCTCAGTATAGAAACACTGGATCAAGAGACAAATTGTCTCTGATGGGTCGTCCAAGAAAAACTACTGGCCGTAAAGACCGACGACTGATTTTGATGTCCAGGTTGTCAAAATTCGACACTGCTTGTCAGTTGACAACACAGTGGAACAATTTCACACATAAAAATGTGTCTGTGATAATTGGTAGGCGTCGGTTACATAGAGTGTACGGCAGGGTAGCAAGACTGAAACCTCTTTTAGCGTTACAAAACAGGCAACGTAGAGTGAACTAGGGACAACAAGATCTGGAACTGGACAGTCCATGACAATTGGTCCTACATATTGTTTTCTGATGATTGTCGCTTTGGTCTTACCTCTGATGGCAGACGGGTACGATGCTAGCGAACTGCTGGTAAAGCATCGAAACCACATGTACTTAATTTTCGAACCCAGAGCAGCATATTCATCATGGAGTGGGGCTGCATCAGCATCCATGGCGTGGGCGAATTGATAGTGGTTGATGAAAACATGAATAACTAGAAATATATCGATGTTTTGGAGTCAAGCTTGCTACCAACTATTACTAACATGTTTGGTGACAGGAATAATCCATTTGTTCACCAGGATGACAATGTTCCTTGTCACAGGACCAGAGCAGTTGATGATTGGTTTGACCAACAGGACATTCGCAGGGTGATGTGGCTTGCCCTCAGTCCGGTTGAAAACATAATAGAAAATGTGTGGAATGATATGTCAAAACTTTGGATAAATGCCCGTCTAACAAGCAGAGAAACTCTGTTATATTCAGTGTTTCATGCTTGGGCCAGCATAAGCCCCGAACGCATCAGACAATTATATGAATCCTTGCTTCGTAGACTGGTACCTATTATTAGGTCACGTGGCTATGCCACTAAGTACTAATTTTGGACTTGAAATTGCATATTTTGGTAGAATGTATATTTTGTTCTCATTTTGTGATTTTTTGTGAAATTTGATGTTAATAAAATGATACCAGGAGCATATCATTCCACAGTCATTTATCTCCCCCATAGTATTGGCTCAGTAGGGGTGACACTTCTTTTGTCCAGTGTGTGTATATAGAGAACGAGTCACGTGATCATTGCTGACTGAGGAACGCTATTTCTGCGCTCAGTGCGTGCTGAATGCACGGGTCGTTCGTTCCCTGCGCCAAAAACCCGTTGTGCATACGTTGGATTTTTTTTACACGTTTGTTCTATATTCGTTCTTCATGCGCCCTTTATACGCAAAATACGCCAACAAAACGCTATGTATTTGCTATTAACTCGCACTTTTCTGGCAAATTATGTCAGAAGTTGGACGCATAGCAGCGCATTTGGCTTACTTTCATGCGCAATGCATGCGTACCTCGTGCGTTCTGTAGGTGTGACCGGGCCTTTACAAGCACCGCTCACACTAATCCACATTTATTAAAGATTTCGAACACATCACTGTGGTCGGAACCGATATCTCCGCCTTCATCATCCGCGGTGGCCCTTGATGTTCTTCTATAACACGTGCAATAAGATATTGCCTCCTGCCAACCACAGGGAATAACAACCCACAAGGAATAACATTGTTCAAAGAAAGCGAAAGTGGTTCATTGGAGCAAGTTGGTTAGGGAAATTTTAAAGAGAAATTATCTCCCTTCGTACATTATTATCCAACGTTCAGCTTTTATTTATTTTCGATCTTAAATAATTTCTATATAATTTTATTTCAGGAGGGCGAAAGGTGATATCAGTAAGACTGCGTTTAGTCCCCGGACACTTGTGAGTATAACCACGGCTGAGAACATCAGACTCCATGTACCCTTTTTATTCTTTCTTTTTTTATTTTTAAATATACAACATTAAATTTGGAGAGAGGGAAAAAGAGAGAGAACGAGAAAAAGAGGGGGAGAAGAGTTTGTCCAACGTAGCAATCGGGCCGTAACTTTTTCTGTAGCCGTCTTTACATGCACAACCAAAAATCTTAAATCTACATAATATAATAAGTAATATTATGCAGTGGCAGATTAAAAGGGGTGGGGTGAGGGGGGTCCTCAGCTCCCCCTTCAATTTCTGTAAAAAAAGTACACCAATGGCCCCCTCTTGGAATTAGAATTTTGACTAACCGAATCATAGTTCTAAACCGGACCAACTGTACTGTCCGTCCTCCAAATTACCAAACTTTTCGGGGCCCTTCAGCAGGCCCCGAACCCCAAGCCAAGGGGGAATAGGGTCGGCTTCTCATCCGCGGATCCCCTTTCACTTAATCCTAGATCCGCCCCTGTTATGCATACTTGTATGGGGGCATAATTGGTTTTGAAGGTGTGAAACAGTTGGCAATTTCAGTACAAAGTTCCATTAACTTTGCTAAATTTGATCTGAAGTTTACAAAGTTTGATAATCTTCGCACTGACATATTCCAGCATCTATGAAGAAAAACATACCATGAACAATTTGTCCCCAAGAGACACCAAAACACCTTGATATATAACAGCCGCAGAGTTAGTCTGTTTAGACAGTAGTTAGTCTTAGTCTGTTTAGACAGTAGTTAGTCTGTTTAGACAGTAGATGATCAGTTTTTACAACGCTTTGAACAATGTAAATAAAAGTAACTTGTAAATTTCTTTGATCAACACGAGAGAGAATTGTGCAGTAAATGGAGATCATATTTGTCAAAAAAAGTAAATAATAATAATAATAATAATAATAATAATAATAATAATAATAATAATTAATAAATAAATGAAACAAAACGACACCTTTTTGCAATGCTATCTGAATTTCATATAAACAGCAATATTGTTTCACATAATTTCAAATCCTAATTTCGGATTTCAAAAGTTCATTTCTTGTGAAAGATCGATTCCCAATGATTTTTCCAAATGTCATTTAAGGATTGAAAAAGTGCTGCGCTTTTTATCTTCGAACATTAGAACTATTGCAGATTAGGATCGAACTCCTGTGGGGCAATCTTGCTGTCATCATTGACGTCCATGTCGTCAAACATGACATCCTTTGCGGCCCTTTTCCCGTTCGTGCAAGTACAGGAATAGACCACGCGATGCGCAAAGACCCATCCATATCTGTCTATTTTTCTTAACAAATAATGCAAACATCTACTTTAATTCGTGTGAACATATTACTTTTCAGGTATTCTCTACCATATACTGTACCAGCTCAGCCAAGATCTTATGTATTCTTTGTCATTATTTTTAAAACTATAATTCATTTTTTCACAATCATTTACTTCTCAATAATAATAATAATATAATAATAATAATAATAATGATTGTTAATATATTTATCATTATTATTATTTCAAAAAAGAACTTGTACAGAAAAGCAAGATAAATACCCGTGTATAAATTATCACAGGACCCTGTGATGGTATGATTGATAGGGAGAGCTTTAAGATACAAATACGTCCACCACGAGCGTTCTTGTATATAGAAGTTTTGGACGTACATCACTGATGTTCAAATTGGCAAGATGATAAGGCAGAACATGCACGTAATGTGCAGTTCACACAAGCAGCAAAGTAAACATAGCTCACCAATATTTCACCTTTATGTCACCCGTTTAAAGTTTAATACATGTACATAAGCACGCTCTTTATATATTGTTGCGGCGTATCATTAAAATGCCATTTCAAGTCTTAAACTTTTAGATGAAATGTTGGCCAAAGTAGAAACACCAATTCCTACATGTACGTTTTATTTCTGAGCTACTGCGGTACAGTCGCGTCGAGTCTTTGAGTATGACGTCAAGAGCAAACAATTTATAGCATCTATATACGGCCAAGCAGAAAAGGTAATTTTAGGTTATACGTCACTTCCGGCCTTCCTTGTTTAGTAAGTTTGAAGCGAGAAGATTTGCATATAAGAGAAAAATGAGTTTATTTTTTCAATTTTGGATCATTTGAAAATTTTTAATAAATTTTAGAAATTAATTTGTTCATCTACTTTTAATTTGATGTGTTATTTTTCATATCAAGGTGACATTTTACTGCCTGAGGCCAGTTTTACATGCCCTCCCCCCTGCTGCATTTTTGTGCTTATTTTGGTCGACTGGCAGCAGCACCTTACGGGTCATGTCATGTCACTGGAAGGCTATACCATTAATGTACCCTGATTTGTCACAGCCAACCTTTCATCAATTGCATCATTGTGCATATTCTAATAGATTTCAGCCCTAATAAAAACGTCGTAGTCTACGTTACCGTCTGGCTGTACGGTTATCAAGAAAGGCAGCCGCCATATTGTATAGACAGACAAAGGGTAGACAACGGTAACTAAGAAACCTTTCTTTTTCATTCATTACGCATGGGTACGATGAAACTCTAGAGTTAGCGAGTGGTCTGACCAGTCGTTAAATATCTATGGTAACAACGACACAATAACGAGAGGGAGAACTAGCGATAGCTTCTTGCAACGGGTCCTGGCAATTAAACCCCAGAGCGGAGATTTTATCCATTAAATGGCTCTTGTGGAGGCGGTGAGGCCATCAGGAGATTAACCGGCTTGCTTTTTAGTGGGGTCGGCCATATTAAGTCCGCAGGTCAGTTCGTCTACAAGTCATCTGTTCTGAATGCGATTAAAGTGATCCGCCAACAAAATATGGTCTACCCCGCTTAAAAACAAGCCCTTTAATCCCCTGACGGTCTCTCCGTATCAACATGCAGTCGCTCCATTAAACGGATAAAATCTCGGCTCCGATGATTAATTGGACCTGCAGGGACGGCGCGTGTGGAGGCGGGGAGACCATCAGGAGACTAGCGGCATCGTCTTCAAGTGGGTCGGCCATATTTAGCCAGCGGATCTGTTAGTCCACAGAGAGAGAGAGAAAGAGAGAGAGAAAGAGAGAGAGAGAGAGAGAGATATTTCATCATACTCTATTTTCGAGCCGCAGTCCGCTCTACATTAACGTTCACATTTGCAGCCAAATATGTTACATTTTCCATATGAACAGTAAGGGGTTCCCTGGAATGGAAATCGTAAATCAATTACTCTCTCTCCCTCTCTCTTTCTCTCTGCTCTATCCCCCTCCTAGGCACACCCCCACCTTCACTGCACACGCATACAAACGAACTGGCACGCACACAAACATGTATCTACAGAATGATTTTCTGACCACCATTTACTGTACGTATCAAATTCTAATAAACAATATAAAATTGGACTTCTAGCTTTGTCGCACATTTATAACTAAAATGTGCGGTATTATTTTTTCCTGTAATGCAAAGTTCGCCTAATACAACACGTGTTGTCAATGTGTTTTGAATGCACTTCCCGATGAAATTCCCCGGTACTAGTAGACCCACCAACGTGCAGTCTGGGCAGAACCCTTTCGATTTGGTGCCACAGCAGTCAGATTCAGCTTCCTGCATTACAGCTGCCAGACCCAACGCAACTAACGCAAAAATGGCAAAAGTAATCATCTTCTAAAATGTGAAATGACAATATGATTTTGACATGAAGACAAAAATTACGGAATTTCAGAGGACAGAGGAGCTAACATCTTTTCTGTCAACAGCTATACTAAACTTTCAGAGGCACGCCGACAATAAAGACTTGACAATTCATACGGTGTTCTCTAAAACTCAGTGTGCAAAAGGGCAATCGGCGTCCTTACATACTATGCAGCATTTTAATAAGATTTCACCGACACAATTTTTTTTTTACCTAAATGATCCTTGATAACTTCTCTCTCAGTCTCGAAATGATTGAAATACGTCCACAGTTTGAGTTATTTATACGGTTTCAACAGCAGTGCAACTAAGTCAAGGCAGCGGCTTTTGAAGTAGTGTAAACAGCTGTATCCTGAAGAGATCAAAACATTTGTAACGGAAATTAAAGGTTTGTACTGGTACAGGTATTTTACAATGATTTACCTAAGTCTGGATTATAATAAAACGACTGGTTCGGCAATGCCTAGAATGATTATTGAGACTGATTTTCATTTGTGGAAATTATTTTCATCACAAAGACAATCTTTAGGTTTTATGAATGTGCATTTTAAAAAATCTTGCTTCATCCGGTTGAACGTAATCATTAGACAAAACATCATCAATTCATCAACGAAACAAAGGATTCAGAGGTCTGGTGATTTTTTTTTACTGAAAACCCCCCAAAAATAGGCGAAAAAAGTGGTGACACTGTATTCTGTTTAGTTGCACCGGTGAAGTGGAACACGTTGCCTGTTAACCTACAACAAATAAAATCACAGGGAACATTTTAGGAGCTGATGCACGTTTGATATTTGTTTGCAGGTTCAAATTCTTGAAAGTTCATTGATTTTTTGATAGAAAAGATTTCTTATGATTGCATTTGATTACCATTACAGGAAAAACGTATAAACAGAGGGTGGTTAAGTCAGTCGCAGTGTAACAGGAATGGACGTCCTACCGGGTAAGAATGAAGTGCGACTCCCATATGATTTGTACAGGTTAGTTGGTGTATTGGGGTAATTAAAATTCATTTGTAAATAATTTCCATCAATATGGGAGAAAATTGTGCAGTGAAAACAGGTTTGAGGTTGGCGGTAGTTTCAATAAAGACTAGAAGACGAAATGGATCTCACCCATAAAGATAAAAAATGAACTAGATGGTGTCGATGGGTAGCCATCGCATATCCCCGCATTTCCCCATAGAGCAGATCTCCTCTATTGACCAATTACCACACACGCACGTACACACGCACGTACGCACACAAATACACACACACCACTGCTTTACCCAAAGGTATTTAAAAATATAAATGTTAAAAAAATATACAATGTTAAAAGAATTTAGAATCAACCAACCCCCAGGGACAGCTCAACCCCCTGTTGCACTAAAATTCAAAAGTTCCCATGCTGGGTATACTAATCACCAAAGTTTCAACTTTCTACCTGCAATGGTCTAGGAGAAAATAGCAGAAATAACAATGTGAAAAGAATTCAGATTCAACCAGCCCCCGGGAACAGCCCAACCCCTTGTTGCACTAAAATTCCAAAGTGTATACATATCCACACCAGTGATGATGTATTTTCCAATTCCCATAGTTTCAATTTCCTATCGCTAACGGTCTAGGAGGAGACAGCAGAAATTACTGTGCCATAAGTATTTAGAATCAAACCCCCCGGGGACAGCTCTACACCCTGTGGCACTAAAATTCCAAAGTGCCCATGCACCTCCTTGATGATGGGTATACAAATCACAAAATTTTCGACTTCCTTATTCTAATAGTCTATATACCCTAGGTTCTAGATTCCGGTATTGCCAGCTCAATCTTGATTTCATATATAACCCATATCAGCAATACCAGGCTCTAGCGAACACCGTCAATTCGTGGGCGTTCTTCTTCAAAATTTTGCCTGGGGCGCTTCCATATTTGGAAGTCACAAGTCCAGTACGTCACAGCTTTGTCCCCCTGGAGCTCCCATATTTGGAAGTCATGTCTCGTACGTAACAGCTTTGCCCGCCTGGAGCTGCCTTTCCCGCCTTGCGCTGATGTTATTTCGTGCGGACGAGACAAAAAGCAAAGTGGCTGACGCGGAGTTTGAAGTTTTAACTAAGAATATCTTGCCAGCAGTCAAAGGTCAGTACCACAACACAAGCAACATTCTGCTTTAAAAACTGATTTTGGTGTAGTCATTGCGCAGCCCTTATAGTGGTATCGGGCATAAAGTGTAGCTGTCAAACTTGGCACACGGCAAGCCCGTGTATTGTGTTTATATAAGAGCAAATGTTCTTTGATAAGCAAAAAATACAAAAACATTGGATATACCTTTTTCTTTTAGAAACATATTATTTATTTTTCACTTTGCATATCTTCAATGCAGTAAATAAAATTAAATAAAGCAGAATTAAATCTGTTTTTCGTTTCATTTTGGTCTGGTGACATTTAACTGCAGTTTCACTGCGGAGCAGTTCTATTTGATTGACGGAAATCTAACATGGCAACTGTTCGTCAGAGCTAGTAAAAGTGACTCCATCACAAGATATATTTAATACTTAACACGTTGCTCTGACACTCAGGGTAATGGTCTAGCCCCATAGAGCCCGTCACCGCATATGTGCGGTTCAATTATCGCTTACCCCAAAAGCCCAGAACTGCATATGTGCGTATCTTGGAAAGATCGTCTTCTGTACTGTTTTGTATCGTGAGTCATGAAATGATACATAGTTTAACATCCGGGTATGTTTCTTGTCTCTCATTGCCACCATTTTTAAAGGCGATAGAAATATATATGAGCGAGAAAACGGCGATTTTCAAGACTTAGTTGGAGAAAGTAAAATCAAAATGGCGGCTCCTCGCTACGGTAGGGACTTGCGAAGGGATACTGTTATTGAAATGATTGAAAACCCGGACTTTGATGAGAAGTTTTCGTGTGACAGTGACATAGACAGTGACGATGATATTCATTTATTTATGATATAAAGGACGATAGAAATATATATGAGCGAGAAATCGGCGATTTTCTAGACTTAGCTGGAGAAAGTAAAATCACTACGGAAGTGGCCTGCGAATGGATACTGTTATTGAAATGCTTGAAAACTACGACACTGATCAGGTGTTTTCGAGGGACAATGATATAGACATTGGGGCTGATATTCCTTTATTCATGATATAAGTTTTAAAGATGTTTTTGTCATAGATGGTGTTAAAATTTGACTTCAATTCAGCTCTGGCTACGATGTTCAGGTGAGCTGAAAAGCTGGCTCAAGTAGATATACCTGATAGCAAAACGAGCATAACTTGTAAATTAATGGAGATATCTTGCTGAAATTTCCTGGATTGAAAGTTACTATAATTGACATCATCTCTGTGAATTTTCAAACAAATGTATGGAGAAATAAAAAATTGATGTGCATAAGAAAAATCAACTTTGTTTTATTTCATCCATTACCAAATGAAAATGTAGTTTTTAACCGGCCATAACTCTTGATGCTGCATGTTGAATTTAAATGTAATTCTATTTTCGTTTAGCTTGAAATATTGGCTTTTTAAAAATGTATACTTTGTATGGGTAATAAAGGCAAACAAATAAATTATGGGCAATTTACTGAAGTGACCCGGCTTTTCAAGGCTAGCTCACAGAATTTATTGGGCACAGCAGAACTTTATGGGTCAGCATTAACTGGATCCTATGGGGCTAGGGCAGATGGCAGAAATTACATTGTCTGAAGAATTTAGGATCAACCACCCCCAGGGTACAGCCCAACCCCCGGTGGCACTAAAATTCCAAAGTGCCCATGCATATCCCTGATGATGGGTAAATTATTCACCAAAGTTTCAGTTTCTTTACTCTGATGGTCTAGAAGGAGATAGCAGAAATTTCAATGTGATAAAAATTTAGAATCAACCACCCCCGGGGACAGCCCTGTGGCACTAAAATTCCAATGTGTCCATGCACAACCCTAAAGATGGGTTTACCAATTCCCAAAGTTTCAACTTCCTAACTGCAGGAGAAGATAGAGGAGATAGGAGGAGATAGCGGAAATTACTAACACACAGACTCACGGACGCACAGACGCACGGACGCACAGACGCACGGACGGGCGGGATAACATGATCCCCGACTTTTGTCCCAAAAGTGCAGGGATAAAACAATAAGAGTTAAAACACTCATTACAACAAGGCAGTTCTATAAAGAACTATGGGAGACTAAAAATTGCAGTTTAAATACATAAAATCTCTTCTTAATCCTAAGAAAAGGCTACAGGCTTTAGCAGTGCTAAAAATCATTTTCGGATCTTCAATCGGGAAAAGAAATTTGCTTTATTCATCCAATAAATCAAAATCCGGTTTAAAACATTTAGCAGTTCTAGTTAAATCAGTACGATGATCATAAGAAAATGGACAATTAATTAAGAATTTAATCGCGCCCTCAACGCAACCTGATTCACAGAGTACACACGTTCTCTCCAGGATTGGACGTTTTTCAAACCGTCCAGTTTCATACCGTCCAGTTGGAAAGATAAAAGTTTATAAACTTCCCAAGACTACCGGTATGAGACAATATTTCTTGGATACTGCTGGAGAGAGAAAGAGAGAGAGAGAGAGAGAGAGGTTATCTTAAATGCACGGGTTTCATTTGATAAAAGTAGCCCTGTGATGTACGAGTACGAATTAAATTTTATTAGTAGTTCATCTTAACTTTTAATTTATACATATTTCCCCTAAGGATGTATTTCAATTATTTACACAGTTTTCCATTCATTATGCATTGCATTCCCGTGTACAGTATTTTCTGAATCAAAAGTTGTTAGTACCAGTATTATTATTTTTTTATTTATTTATTTATTTTTTTTATTGAATACATCAAGAAAACATGACAATACAAATACAAACAAACAGACACTCGCTCACACACTCACGCATAAGAGATGTTATACACTAACACTTTTTAGTTAATAACATCGTCGTACGCTAAATCTTCAAATTGAAAATAACTTAATTATATTTGAATTGTACTGACAAATTGACTTATCTGTTTTCACCAGATATCTAAGCGATGAAATCAAACCTCCTAATGTTGGTTTACCCTGTGAACATCTTCTTAAATAAATATAAAATTTAAATTGCAACATAATGAGATTAATAATTGGAGAGAGGCTCGTAGAGCCGACTAAGCAATTCTTTTTTGAGACAGGTAGAGTAACTTGAGTATTAGATAATATATATTCTACCAAGTCGGTCAATAATTTTTGGGTAACCGCACAATTCCAGAATAAATGCTCAGTTGTTTCTTCAGCTCCTTTGCAAAGGGAACATATACTGCTGTCGACCATTTTATATTTGAAAAGCAGTGAGTTTGTGGTAAGGATATTATGATTAATTCGAAATTGGAACCAGTGAAGCTTTGAATCTTTTGTTATTGTGAAAGGAAGTTCGAAAATCTTCGGGCATTCATTTTCCTCCAAATTTAACAACTCCTTCCATTTATTCATACCTTTTGACATCTCAAGAACACCTACTTTACTTAAAGTTTTATAATAAATCTTTGAGCCTTTTGAACAACCTGAGAGCAACATTATATGATCAGGAATTAAAGGAGTGGCAATTTTACTTAATTTTTCAGGAATACCACCAAGCCATTCTTTTATGGCTGAGATAATTCCATGGTATTCGACAAAATTTGTGTCAATACCGTGGATATCCCTGAACGCAGTGAAGTCATAGAACTCTCCAGAGTCCAGGGCCGGCTTTCACGAAACGTTTCGCAGTTTGCGCATTCGCTATGGTTTGCGCAATTGCGCTAATTTTTTTTAGCGTAGCTTTCTCGAAACCTTTCGCAATTTTTTTCGCTGTTAGCGCACGACGTCGTGCCCGGAAGTAAATATTGTAATCTCGAAACACTGCTCTTCGGGCCGCGGAGGCAAGAAATATGACAACAAATGCTCGTGCTCTGGATGTATAGAACGCCGTTTGTAGGCCTACAAAAATGATGAAAGTATCATTTTGATAAGATTTTTTTTTTTTGGGGGGGGGGGAGGTGCTAACATTATTTTGAGATCGTCCCTTTCAACATTTGAGAGAAAAGTATTTTTTACAAAGTCGTTTCATCATTTTGCTTGTCGAGTCTTATCGTTTTGAGATACCGACATACTCTGTATAGAAACCAACATAAAATATATAAAAAATATTTCAAAAATACATAAAAAGTAAAGGAGTCTTATTAAACATAAAAATTAGTGATGGTTGACGTGAATGCATATATCGTCTAAGACCCCATTCCCAGAGATTAGATCGATCCAACTAGATCGACCTAACTCCCTGGGGGTTCACGCTAAATAGCTGTCAGCCGAGCGGGCACAAAAGTTATTTACCCCCTTACAGCTTGTAGTAGGCGGGACGGACATTTAAGCCGGATTATCTGACAGTAATCTAGTGAGACTCCCCACGGGGATAGATCGATCTAAAATCTATGGGAATGCACCCCAAATTCACCTGGGGCTCGCCAATGGCCGTCCCGCAACCGCCTGATATGAGAGTCTCCATAGAGGAGAATAATCGGCCCACCTTGCTTTCCAGACATGGTTAGAGTGATGGATACACTTGCACTTGCTTTTATTCGGACACTTGGGTTGCAAACATTATAACTATCCCATTATCTTTGATCTTATGAACACCTGTCCCCATCTTTTCATTTAAATACTGATATTGTTATTACTAATATCTTTCTTTCATCAAGATAACACTGCCATATAAGAGCACTGCTACTGTATTTAATCAAATTCCAACACTACATTTGGATCTATAAATAACATAAGTGATGCTAGAGTTATTAAATAAAACATCTTACAAAATTTCTGGTTATATTTTGGCTAATAAACAACATTTCAACAAGATATTTACTCCCGTCCCAAAGTTTTCTCATATTAGAAAATTAACCAAGTTTTGACAGAAAAGTAACACCGACTAATGCTATTGGTATGCATAGTCGGGCGTGAATTGTCAATAAACAATTGTTTTATTATTTTTACATCTGATTTTTCTGTATGCTTATGGCCGTTCTTCATTCAATTATTCTAAAAACGGAGTAGGGTAAAACCATGGATTTTTATAGACAAAAATGACTGATAGTTATATAAACTTTATTTATTGAAATAACCGCATTCAGTGCAGAGTCCGTTCTCCGCACTAAAGGCAACCTGGCTATATTGATGTTTACTGTATACTTATGAACATTCTTTTTCCTTTTTTTCATTTTGGAAGACTAGTATACAATAGTAAACATCGTTTTACGTGGTTTTCAATGCAATAAATGAGACAATCGAGTCTGGTTCACCGTCTTGAAAACGTCTACAGACCCGCGTTCATTACGTTTTTTTTTTTCCAATAAAGCACCATCGTTACATTTCTAACTATTATCTGATTTTACACTTCTTTCAACGCTTGTGGACGGTATTTATAGCTTGTGGACTGTTGTGTGGACGGTAATATTAGTCCTTGTGGACGGTAGTGGTCGGTTGTGGACAGTAATTAGGTACACCGGGTACATGTAAATTCGCCTATTTTCGTTTAGAACGACAAGAAAAGCTACGCGAACGCCAAAGTACGCTTGCGAAAAGTCTTAGCGACAGGGTCCGACCTGTACCAAATATCTTGCGCAAATAGCGCATTATTTTGCGCAAAATTACATTGCGAAACGTTCGTGAAAGGGTCTGTTCGCAAAAAGGGACTTTGCGCAATTGCGCAAACTGCGAAACGTTTCGTGAAAGCCGCTCCAGGAGTAGATCATTAACAAATCTAATGTTTTTGTCATACCACGATGTATAGAAGACAGGTTTATTTCCAATAAGTATATTTTCATTTAGAAAGAGTGGAATGTTACCAAAATCCTTGATTTTATTGGCCATTATTGTACCACAGAGTTCTTTCCAGGCTGCTAAGGCATCAATCCAGAATCTATTTTTTATGTTTTTCAAGATTTTTGAGATATATTCTGTACCACATGTGATTAGTTTTTCAGTGTCTGCATATTTAGATATAATATTTTTCCATGCTTTATTTTCGAACATAAGTCTTCTTACCCACGGAATTTTTAACGATTTTATAAAATGCCTCACGCTTACCATCTTCAAGCCCCCAGCTTTATAATTTCTTATAATGATATTTCTTTTAATTTCATCAGGTTTATTATTCCAAAGAAAAGAAAAAAAAACATCATTATAATGTGCGTTTTCAATGACAGATGTACATGTATGAGATTCAAATTGTTGTTTTTCTTTTTATCAAGAGCTTGTAAAATATGTGGGTATTACCTCCAATATTTCTGTGACTGTCAGTCACCATCACCATGCCCCTAATCACAGGCCTTGTGATGTAACTGTTACATCCTCCCCCGGGGCTCCTCTGCATTCCTCTGGAGCACCTTGAGATAGATAGCTGGTAAATCATACCCCCCCCCCCACCCTTTCGCAAGGTTATTTTCCCAGTAATCTGTCTAA
>NW_019775591.1:231603-254243 GCF_001039355.2 Lingula anatina
CCCCCCCCCCCCCCCTCTCGCAAGGTTATTTTCCCAGTAATCTGTCTAAATTGTTCACATTTTCAGCATTAATATTTACATCAGTATATATATATATATATATATATATATATATATATATATATATATATATATATATATATATATATATATATATATATATATAAAATTTTGAACAGTTATAATTATAAAAGTATGATGTTCGTCGCTAATATAAAAATTAAGATCAATCTACTGGTGCCTATATGTTGGCTACAGGCCCCATGGTATAGTCTATTACAAAATTGTACCCTCCGCTTTATTTGTTCATGGGCCTACTATATGTCTATTTAAGAGGCACCTCTGTTATCACGGGATCAACCAAGTGACTTTCACAGACAGTCGCCGTTGCTGACAGCTGAATAATCAATGAGCGTGTAGAAGAAATATTCCATCTGTATGAATCATAATGGGGAACCAGTAGGTATGTCTAGGTCTTTGTATATAAGTCAGTTTTACCAGTATTTTACATACTTTGAATGCATAAATATACAAACTGGGCCCTTAATTTGGGATATTTCAGTTTAAACTAGGTAAAGNGATTTTTATTTTCAGCCATGTCTGTACATTGCTGTCACCTATGCTACTTTCAATTCTTTGTCATGTTAACCATCTCATTATTGAACTAATTACCTCCACCAAGGAGGTTATGTTTTCACCCCTGTTTGTCTGTCATCCACATAACTCAAAAAGCTATGGACCGATTTTGATGAAATTTTCAGGAACTGTCAGAAGTGGGCCAAAGAACAGATGAATAGTTTTTGGTGGTGATCCGGATCAATAATCAATCAATAATCAAAAATAAAAAACTTAATCATTATAGAAGGATAATTAAGGGGTGAAATGGCATTGGGTGGAGACTTTGCTGATTTGGCAGAGGTCTGCGCTCTTGGAGTGCTTTTTTAGTTGCATATGTAAACCTGTTCTTTTGACATTTTCTGCATCTTAACACTTTTGGTGTTTATATTAAAATGATGGTAAATCTGATAGCGTGTATTGTGAAATAAAGAATAAAAAATGGAAATAAAATTATATCAGTGTAGTTTGTCAGATTCCTTTACTGTTTTCAGATCAAGGAAATTAGATATTTAAAATTGTTCTATTGCTGTATTTTTTATTTGTTTGAATAGAGGTCTGTCCATACTGTAATGCCATACTTGAAATTTTGTTAATTCTTTTGGATTTGGTACATTGTTTTTATGTATGAAGATATATTGATTTTCATTTTTAGATACTAGTGAAAGTCTTTTTGTTTTTGGTACATGCATGCCAATAGTGTGTATGTTCTTCATTATTTCACTGTAATAAAGGATATTTTGGGGGAAATATGTATGTTCAATAGTTGCTCTTTTTCTCCCTCTAATCTTTTCCCTTTCACTTTAATTTTTATAAGAAAAACAAATAATTTTTGTGAAAAAATTGAATAATATCAATAAGTAGATTTTCCAATTAAAAATATACAAAAGTTAGACAAAATTCTAATTTCAAGAGGGGAATATTGGTGTGATGTATTTTTCAGAAATCTCTTAATCCGTCACTGCGTTACCATATTGTGTGTATATTGTTGTTGTTGTTGTTATTGTTGTTATTTACATTGTGAGTTGTCTGTCGGAGCAACACTCAATAACTCCCTTTCCTTTAACTTGTTTGATTCTGTTGTAATCTTTATCTGCAGTTAGTGAAAGTGTAAGTCATTTACTTTACAACATCAATTGAAAAGGCTACAAGTTGCCTTAAAATTTTGCATGTGATCCTCTATGAAGAGGAACTGTAGTGGCCAACAAGATTTTTAACTTTGAATTTTTTTACTTCTGAATATTTTGACTGTTATTCTTTTTTTTCGCTCGGCTTTCTCCTTTATATTCGCTTTAAAAGAGAGAGAGGGGGTATTCTAATTAAATTCATCCTTGTCGAACACAAATAAACGGAAATGCTGTCAAAATTTTAATGCTTTGCCAATATCCATTTTCAATCACAGTTTTTTACCTATATCAAATAATTATGAAGAAATGTCGCGTGTGATTTTCGCCCAAAAGCCCTGACGTCTGCAGCACATCTCTGAGGAGCGTTTACTAATTATTTTTCACTCGTGGAATGATTGTGTTAGTGCAGAAAATTTCTTTCTCACCAGATGACAACTGAAAACTTTGATAATATTTTTTGAACCACCATTAAGATCATCAAGGCCATCAAGATCATCATCATTACAAATCTCTGAACATCACTTCCGGCCAGTCATATATTACTTCAAGGAACCTAATTTGCATATAAGAGAAAAAATGCATTTTTTTCTAAATTAGGCTTGTCTCCAATTTTTTCATTATTTTCAAATAGCAATGTCATCTTTTGCTCACAAATCTGGACCTCTTTATTCCAAATGCACTGTTTGTAAATTATGTAATTAGAAATAATTTTTATATCACAGACGTGTATCACGTTTTCACTCCACAGCCATAAAACTCGTTAATAGCTGCATGGGTATAAAAGTAGGTCAATTGCCTGTATAAAATTGACATACGATTATTGATTTTTTAGTGTGGACCGTTTTAGGGGGGAGACACAAGTGGGAGATGTATCAAGATACCAGCAAAATATTTTGGTTGCATGCGGGTACTGAAAGTCAGAGTATATTGCAAACTTTGAAAGAAAAAAGTAAAACTAGCCCACATCTCCAGCTTCACCATGTAAAACTTTATAGATGCCACGGTCCCTCTCTATTTCATCTGACTCTCCCTAAAATTTTTCAGACCGCGTTAACTGTTCACATCCCAGGAACCGCGAAGCATCCAGCGAGGTAGCAGACGCTGAGCTCTGCAGACGGCACATTGCATTCACAAGAGGGGGTAAAGGTCCTCTAGGGAAATGCAGCTGTATTTTATTACCTCTGACGAATTACGTGATAAAGGAAAGATATTTTACTTATTTGAATTTATATTGACTTAGTGCAATGAGAGACACCGATTCACTGTATTTCTTCTCAAAATTGACAGGTTAAAAAAAAAGAGCAAAAGGAGATTACCTATCTCCCCTATGAATCCTTACATGGCATATCCTATCCGTGAACTTTTGATCTACTTTAGTTTTCACACTCCTACACACGCTGAGTTTGTATGGTATCATGTAGAAATGGGGCGTATTGGTGGGACGGGGGGGGGGGAGAATTCTAATGTGACTTTTCATGTTCAGGAAGATATGGTATTTCTATTTTGATAATGCTACATCTACAACATATTTGGGTTAATGAACAGTATTACACACAGCTAGACCGAAGTCTGTTGTTTTATACATGTTTTTTTTTTATATATAAAATAAAACATTTTATTTTTAAAGATAGACCTGCATTGAGAGCGTTGGCAACGGGGAAGAGCAGTTTTGTATCCAAACCCACAGTTGTAGATGATGCTGGTCTGCACATTCCAAGCTTTATTGTAATTTGGATCTGATTCGTTTATTTTATGATGATTTACTTAGGACAAATAGTGAACCGATGTACAACTTCAATGATTGAATTTGGTTCTCCCCCTCTTCGACGATGAGCCTGTGCGTGTGTGTGTGTGTGCGTGTGCGTGTGTGCGCGCGCGTGTGTGTGTTTAGTGTATGTGTAGAGGAGGGTGTATGTCGTTTTCACGTAGTCCTGCCATACATTGACAAGATACCGACATTATTTTGAAAATTAATTGTAGCTTAACTCGTAAGTCAAGGGTGTGTATATTCTATTTTCATTTCCATTTGCTTGAAGCTGTATTTGTTGTTCAGGTTCCATTTTTAATTTAAAATTATTTTGCCTTTGTTCTTTTCATTAATTTTTCTTGTATTATTCTGAAAAGTAATTTTTTTATTTTTAGGTAATAATTACTTTGTTATAGATAGAGTGATCCAGATTTGTTCATGATTCTATAAATTAGTGACAATACTACCAACAAGAATGCCTTAATTAAACCCGTTCTCTAGCGCGTGGTTTCCTACGTAAGGACTCCTGTTCATGGTTTTGATGTGCACTGTTTGAACTTTGTCGCTTCGGACTGCGACGGAAGTATGATGGTGATGAAGACGCACGTGCCAAGATTTTACGTAAATGCGAAATGATAATAGATAAAAGAATATCCAGCTTTAATTTCAGTTTATTTTCCATGAAAGTTGCCTGATATCTTATTGATTCATGTACCGATATATGTTTGCAATATCTACTTTATGTAGGAGTGGTAGCAGCAACAGTTCACAATTCACTGCCAGAGACTTTTTGCTTGCCTTGCTTGTATCTGTAATAAAAAGTACAAGCTTAAAGCGCAGATAATTGGTAGCTATGTACAGTAATAGAACTAATAGTGATTAAAAGTGAAAACGATAGAAAAAAGCTGTCTTACGCCCTTAAAACTCGCATCAAGAACCACCACAGTACAAACAGTCACAGTAGAAGTGGGCAACTTTGGCTTACTCGATTTTTGGATTTCTGAGTACCTTATAGCTTACAATAGAGTGTGTCAACAATGAAGACAGCATTTCTTTTGTATTTTTGGGCAACTTCGACTTACAATAGCATGGGCGTAACTAGGCATACGCACGGATGCACTGTGCGTACAATTTTTTGGCCAACCATGATATTATTTTATATAAATTTAGTGTATTTTTCACGGAATATAAAAGAAAATCCTCTGCTTATTAAAGTCACCTGTATGTACAAATCCTCTGTATCAATTGTATAAGCACAATTGTTCTGACCCCCCCCCCCCTCCCGTCTTGCAAACTGAGGTAAACAATGCCTGTAANAAGACAGCATTTCTTTTGTATTTTTGGGCAACTTCGACTTACAATAGAGTGTGTCTACAATAAAGACAGCATTTCTTGTGTATTTTTGGGCAACTTTGGCTTTCTCGATTTTTGGATTTCTGACTACCTTATAACTTACAATGAGTGTGTCAACAATGAAGTAGCTGTAACAAAAAATTTGTGAGTTTAAGCTCACATATTGGGCAACTTTGACTTACAATAGATTGTGTAAACATCACCGACTTGTGTAGAGTATTTAAGGGTACTCTTCGTTCGTCTTGACATCGCGTCGACATTGCCTAGCTATATAGCTTATATAGTGATAACTTATTGCTTAGCGTTTGTCTGAACAGGTTAAGCCAACTACGTGGATTGCAGACGAATTTATGAATGTAACCAATATTGACCAGGAGATTGTACAAACAGCGAGTGTTGAAGTTTCATACACAAGCAGGTGAGACTATAGATTGTGTTAACAATGAAGAGTGTTGTCAACAATAGATTGTGGTAACAGTGGAGGGAGCGGTATAAACGCATTGGTAATACGGTTATTTGATTTAAGTCGAGAGTAAGTTGTGCACAGCTATGGGTATTATATGTAGTTATTTTACATCAGTTCTAGTTCAACGAACGTGCAAAGTGTTGTGAGGATTTCGAAAAGTTTTCAAGTGAGCGGTGAAGCATTGCCGGGATTTGAAGGAGTTCGCAAGGCTAACTAGTGGTGAAGTTTTAAGGTCAGGTGAGTACAATATCCTTCAGATCACGTGATATTGAAGCTGTGTATATATGGTTTATCTCTTTGAAGGCCTTATACTTTCGCGCAAATCTGGGAGAGAAGATTCACATGGAGTCTCTTGCAGTAGTTGAATCTTCTTGTAACACGTGAATCTCTTGCATAGCCGTGCCGAATGTTTCCACCTTGATTAATATATCGCGCCGGTTAGTAAGAACAACTGGACAATAAATCCCCTTTAACGTTTATAGTAACAGTACGTCTTCCAAATGTTTAAAGACCATGAATTCGTACAAAAATAATTTTAATTACTCAACGTATACATTTTTCTAACAAATTAAAAACTAGAAATGCGACTCCTTACAAATATCGGTTTTTGACATTTGGACTTTTACAGAAATTGAATTTTGAAACGTTCAGCGTATTTTTTTTCTGACAAATTGAAATTAGAAATACGACTTCTTACTAAAATCATTTTTTGATATTTGGTATTTTACAAAAAGTGAATTTTGAAACACACGTTGTATTATTTTTAAAAAGTATGAAAATTCAAATGTACTTTTTTCTTGCAAATTGAAATTAGAAATACGACTTCTTACCAAAATCGTTTTTTGAAATTTGGGATTTTACAAAAAATGAATTTTGAAACGCTCAACGTACTTTTTTTCTAGCGAATTAAAATCAGAAATACGGCTTCTTACCAAAATCGTTTTTTTAAATTTGGGTTTTTACAAAAAGTTAATTTTGAAACGCTCAGTTTAGTATTTCTATGAATTACGGAAACATTTGAAACCTGCAGCGGTGGTTGAGTAGTAACCATTTATAAAGGCTCACCCTCTCACAGACATTCAGTTGAGAGACATGGATTTGAGAATGCGTCTTCCCTTAAGCTGTGTCATAAATGGTCCCAGTGGAGCCGGGAAAACTACTTTTCTTCGAAAATTCTTACGATATTCAGATTTAATGACAGACCATGCTTTTGATAACATTATTTTTGCTTACGCTGTGTGGCAAGATGCTTACGATCAAATTAAAAAAGAAGTACCCAAACCCATAAAGTTTGTAGAGGGAATACCAAATGACGAACAACTGGAAGAAATATTCGACGCCAAAAAATACTCGCTTCTAATTTTAGATGATTTGTTTAGTGAAAGTTTCGAAAACCCTAAGATAAAACACATTTTCATACGAAATTCTCATCATAACAATGTTTCGATCATACTTGTTACCCATACGTTATTTCCCAAAGAAAAGCATGCCAGAACAATTTCGCTTAACATGCAATATTTAGTTCTTATGAAATCTCCTCGTGATCAGTCGCAGATCAGAGCCTTGTCTCATCAGGTATCTTTACAACATTCAAAGAAATTTATAGATATCTATAAAGAAGCCACGTCAAAGCCGCACAGCTACCTTTTTATAGATTTCCGTCAAACAACCCCAGAAGAAGTACGCCTGCGAACAAATATTTTTCCTGGAGAAACACACTACGTTTACGTGCCAGTATAAAAAGAATATGATTCCTTGTTATCACGTCATTTTACCATGCAGTCCGAATCCGCTAACACGTTTATGCCACACCTTAATTTTTTATCCATCGCTGACAGAAGATTGACAAAAAGCCTGATCGAGAATTCACCCAACAACCTCATTCGAACCCTGTGTAATTTAGCTAATAACCTTTTGTACAATACTGAATATAGATTGACTCCACAAGAGAGGACAAAGTTAAGTCATCTCAAACGTGTGGTGCTGAAGTTAGTGGATAAACAGAAACCGTTGAAGATCAAGAAGAAAATATTAGCGAAAAACCCTTCATTAGTCAAAGCAATTGTACACCCCGTTTTGAGACATGTATAAAAAGATGATTCTTATAGATGAAACGGAGTTGGATGCTTTGCGAAGGAAATCGAACGTTGATTATTCACCAATACAGGATGAAATTTTACGAAAGCAAAATGAAATGAGATCTATCATGCAGAAAGAAGACCTGCCGTTTGAAAAACGCATGAAATTATATAACGAACTACAAAATGAATACATGCAGATTGCCCGAAAAAAACAACCTATCCCTGTAACTATAGAAAATACATCTTCCATGCACAAGTCTGCGAACGATCCCATTGAACACGTAGAACCTTCAAAGCGCTTTATCGATACGCAAATATTAGAATCGATTCCCGCTCGGATGCATAAAAAAGCGAACAGCGTGTTGAGACTCATTGCCAAACACCCTGGTATTTTATCTTATGATGAGCAAGGCTCGTTGATATATGACGGAGAGACTATACAAAACTCTAACATAATTGATTTAATTAGTGACTTGTACATTTCAAGGAAGCGAAAGTTTATTCCCGCTGGATTGTCGATTTTTCTAAAGGGACTCAAACGCATAAATCTTCCTTCGACTCTTATATCAAATACTGTAAGGCGAGAAGAATATATATCTCAACCAATACAAACCAGTAAACAAAAGACGAAGGTTCAAAAGGGCACGGGAAATAAATTGACCTCGTTCAATATTTATTGAAATAAACAACAACAGAGATAGTCATGTATTTTAAAAATGTATTTAATAAAGGTATTGCTACAATAGTTTATCTGTCTTGTGATTTACAATGTCTATTTACATTTTGATATGAAACAAAATATCTATTTACAAAATCGTATACTACATAATCGTTAAAATTCTTATCGTTTGAAAATTTCACATTCATCTCTCTCATGGTCGTCCCGCGAAAGCGTTGCGACAGAAAGTAAATTGTGTAGTAACCACAAACAACACTCAAGCGATCTTGTAACACTTTAGTATTATAAAACCACCCTCTTGTCGAATTGTTATTCAGAAATCGAGTAAAATTATTGTCATAGTAGCTGGGGTGACGTCCATAGGAATAAAAAAATTCTGCCGATCCATCATTTGAAACATAAATGCTGACCCAATGTTCTCCTCTTTCATGGGATTTAGCAGTGTTGACTATCACAGCCATTCCACGAAAAAGGGTACAATTCTGAATAATACCTGTCGCAGCTTATTTTCGGTAGTAAAAGCATCTGCAATTTAGCTTTTTTTGGCCTTTTTTAGCAGGACCCGATGTGTTCTACTTAAAAAACAACAATTAATATAGTACCACTTGCTTTGACGGGAACCCCGGGGGTCTATATGCCGCAATAAGCACGATTTCGACGTGTCGCTTCGGTATTATAGCTGATTTGCCACAAGAAAAAGTTTATATTTCCCCGTATTCGAGTGTTTTTTGTCCTCAACTAATTTGAATTCATGTTTCTTTTTATCATACATGGTGTTCTCTGTCGAATTTGTTGGTTAGTTACGTCACTGTCATAGTTTAATCAATGTCGCTCAGTAACCCCTAACCTCCGTAACGCTTTTTTAAGTCAGTGTAATAATAAAAGAAAGTGCTCTTAAATGGCCTTCCTGTGCATTTTTCAAACTCTTAATACATGAAGTTTAATAAAACAGTGCTATTTGTTAATTTTGAATGATGCGTTCCATCATAGAGAATGTTAACTCACAAAAGTCGGGGTGTCGCATTTAAGAGCCTAACCTCAGTAACGGACCAAATTTGAAGAAAATGTTGCTTTAGAAAGTTAAAAACATCATTTTTGTTAAGCAAGGACCAACTTCTTCCTAATAAATTCATTCAATAGTTATGCAAAGTTATCCCGAGGATAAAAACTGAAAAAGAGTGCGTGTCACCTTACATCCGTTATGCTAACCTCCGTTACGAAATAAGTTAATTGTTATAAAAATGAGTGTTACATACTTTAAAACGTTATTTCTGTGGTTTTTTGAGTTAGTTCTGATCATAGAAGTAGTTCTACTTCTATGTTCTGATGTAGTATGCATTCATACGGCTTGCTGTTAAAGACATTATCCCGTATTAATATAGATATAAAATATACATATATAGCTGATAATTCTATCAAGATAAGCTAACCATTTAAGTTTTTACTCGAGTTTGCTATAAAATCGAGGGTAAATCGTGATTTGTTTTTTCAAATTGATTTCCATTTGTCACTTGACGATGCCTTTTTGAATTTATCACTCTGATTTTAAGCGAAATGAGGAGTTTTCAGGACTGTCTTGGCAAGAAAAATGGTACTAGCTGACATCAGTACTAGCGTACATGTAGCAGACATTATTTTCGCGGGAGACATTTGGCGAAATATATTAAGCATTGAAGCAACGCTTGTATTTATCAGGTAGAACTGCGGGGTTATTAGGCCCTGTTTTACTGTTTCAGTAGCACATAATAGTTTTTAACATCTTCTAGATGCTTCCAGTAACTTTAAATGGACAATTATCCGCAAACACGTGTCTATTGTCGGCCTACTTGATTGTATACATTAACTTTCTCGGGTATTGTGTTGTTTTTTATTGCCTATAGCTGCGATCACGTACAAGTAGGTTTAATGTTTTGTTATACAGNGAACAGCGTGTTGAGACTCATTGCCAAACACCCTGGTATTTTATCTTATGATGAGCAAGGCTCGTTGATCTATGACGGAGAGACTATACAAAACTCTAACGTAATTGATTTAATTAGTGACTTGTACATTTCAAGGAAGCGAAAGTTTATTCCCGCTGGATTGTCGATTTTTCTAAAGGGACTCAAACGCATAAATCTTCCTTCGACTCTTATATCAAATACTGTAAGGCGAGAAGAATATATATCTCAACCAATACAAACCAGTAAACAAAAGACGAAGGTCCAAAAGGGCACGGGAAATAAATTGACCTCGTTCAATATTTATTGAAATAAACAACAACAGAGATAGTCATGTATTTTAAAAATGTATTTAATAAAGGTATTGCTACAATAGTTTATCTGTCTTGTGATTTACAATGTCTATTTACATTTTGATATGAAACAAAATATCTATTTACAAAATCGTATACTACATAATCGTTAAAATTCTTATCGTTTGAAAATTTCACATTCATCTCTCTCATGGTCGTCCCGCGAAAGCGTTGCGACAGAAAGTAAATTGTGTAGTAACCACAAACAACACTCAAGCGATCTTGTAACACTTTAGTATTATAAAACCACCCTCTTGTCGAATTGTTATTCAGAAATCGAGTAAAATTATTGTCATAGTAGCTGGGGTGACGTCCATAGGAATCAAAAAATTCTGCCGATCCATCATTTGAAACATAAATGCTGACCCAATGTTCTCCTCTTTCATGGGATTTAGCAGTGTTGACTATCAGTCCTGCTGGATATGAGTTGATACACTGTGGCATAGTATTCGATGAGAATACACCTGTGAAATATTTACTTGAAACTGGATCTGATTTCATAATACAGTCAAGTTGCCAGTTATTCATGTTCACGGCTCCACGTAAACAGAACGTCTATTGTCGATTTTGATTACAGAGTCAAACTCTGCAAGTACAACAAGTACACTGTTATTGATAGGTTTAGTAAATTCTAGAGAAACACCTAGCGACCCCTGTCGTGTAGGGGAAGAGTAAGGTTCTCTTGATTCGTCTGCGGTCAAATCAAAACCGAAAATTGTATTTCCTGCATTAAATTCTTCCCTTGATAGCGATACATCCCTGTTGACGTCTTCGGGTTCAATTGTCGAAATAAGATCGTAAAAAGGCCTTATATAATTAAATCCCTCATTCGTTTCAAAATCTAAATTGTAAGGCTTGAGCGGAATTTGTTCTCCTGCGACGGTTAAACGCAAAGACCGGAGATTCTGATGTCTAAAATTAAAGGGGTTTAAATCATACTGTCCTGAAAAACTAGCGTCTGACAACATGCCCATAAATATTCTACGTGGTGTTTTCCCCATGTATATGTTATCCAGAAAAGCATTTCTAACGTTATTGGGTATATTGATTATTTTGACTTCTCTTCTTATAATGGGATAAAAAGCCACGTTATTCATCAACATAGCTTCGTGTGCAGCTTTGAGGCGGGGAGACACTTTAACCCTCTTTACAAAAAGAGAAATGTTCTTTATCAGCATTTTTTCATCTTTGGAAGCTGTTCCGGACATCAAACAAAAACTATGTTCACTCCTTCGTAGTTTTATTCGTATATCTACATTATTTAACAACAGTTTCGGTTGTTGAAAAAAATCACATTTTATCTTCCCCATCATTTCACACTTTCGGGAACGTTGAAACAACGAATATCTCTGTTTTAAGCCTTCGTTAGCAGGGTCTCCGCTGACTGCCGTCAGATCAAAAAGCCCCGCCGAATCTGTATACCAAATTTCGTTGGTCAACCATGAATTTTTTGCAGAATTTCCATGAAATAATAAGTTTTCCAAGTACGCGCGGTAAGCGTACGTGTTGTTAGATTCAGTGATGGTCGTCCCATTCAGTTCCACTTCGATATTTGAAAATAGCGAATGCAATGTATTGTTGACAGGTGCAGTCTCCTGTCCGATGTCTATGTCACTTAAATCATTTTTCACTACTTGTGTTTCCAAATAAAGAACGATATTATTTGGATCGATATATTCATCGGCGTTTCCTATAATGAGAAAGTCTATCACGGGGGAAGTATCTGTAACACTGCTCACCGGTCTTATTTCTTCTACTGACGAACTATCTATTTGAACTTGAAAAGCATCTCTAACATTGCCAAACAAATCTAATTCAGATTTAATGACAGTTTCCATTGTTGCTAAAAATTAGTTTTCGCGGAGAAGTGTTTGGTTGTACGTTTCTTTGCGCGTCTGGTCTTTTTTGCCTTTGCACTCTTTTTTATACTCATATCGTTCATTGTTCTTGTAATAACGTCACTGTTTACATAAAGTTTTCGTTTTCGAGAGGTAGTCTGGGTTTTTGACTGACTCGAGGGCTTTTCGTCTATGCGAAGTATCATTGCTTTGCGAAACCCAAACCCTTTTTGTGTTCGTCTTCCATGAAATTTAGTAATAACACCTGCGCCTGTTTGATTCTGATAGTACTTTAAGAGCGCTGTATAGACTGGATCCATGGTCACAGTAAATTTTTGCGTCTAAAATGAAGTGTTACGATGGTCTTTCTTCCTTGGAACTGAACAAATTTCCCCGTGTCATCAGTTATATGGATCTTAATTGTAGACATTTCGTTAGAAATTAGAGGTACGTAAATAGGTGAATCGAAACTATGCGTGATTGTTTCACCAAATTCACCCTTGATCGGAACTATACGTAGTAAATTTGCCGATGTATCACCTACTAGTTGGGGTTTTATAATGTCGGTGTAAACATAGAGAGAATCGAAGTCGTCTGTCATGTTTGCTGGTTTAGAAGCTGTAGTATCCGACGATATAGTGACGTTATCGAAACCCAGCATATTTCCAATAGTGCCACTAAATTGAACGCTAGCCCCCGCTTTCAAGTAAACTGTCACCTTTTTCGTGATAATATTAAATGCAAACCGAATGTTGATTTGACCTTGAGCAGACATCCCATTATGAATGGCTGTTAAGAGGTCGTTCACGTGAGGGTAATACCCACTCGACAACCAAAGCGTATGAGTTTTTTGACCATCGAAATAATTCAGCGAACTATTTTCCAAATTATTCCACGTCTTACAATAAAGAATTTCTGTCAAAGCCACTTCATATTGTCCACGCAAATATAACGAAGACGACAACTTAGTTCTAAACGCTTCGGGTCTGTTACCTGGGAAAAAGTTGAAACTGCTGTTTGACGGAAGTACGATGTGAAATGATGACTCCATGGTTTCGACTAACCTTGGGGTGGAACAGCATATCCTTTTTATATTGTTTTAAAATCCGTTGCCCGGACCCAAGTGTTAAAACTAGCCGGGTAACCTAACCATTTAACAAAATGTTCCTGCGATTTACCCTTGCCTCTGGATTTTATAATTTTTTCAACCCTATACACGTTGTCTTTCTTTATCACACGAACCATCTCTGGCTCGTAAACAACTCCTTCTAATATCTCATCGTTTAAATCCTTAACTTTATACACAGGGGGAATCCTTCCTAGACGGGCCGATATGGTAAACAATTCTTGAGTATACCCTTGTTCGTAACCTTTCGCAAAAGGAGAACGTATTTTACTTAATCTTACAATGTCTCCAACTTGGAATTTGAACTTTGCTTTTTTGATTTTTTTTCCTCCGTAAAGTTTATTCCACACCACGTCGGAGTTTTTCTCTTTGGACGCCTCTGTCGGTGACATGCCGATGCTCCTGTGTTTAGCCGCGTTGTATCCCGTGAGCAGTTGGTCGAGTGCGCCTAAGTAGGTCAGCGTACTGTTGGCAGTGAAATATTTAAATAAGCGGGATTTCAAAGTTCTGTTCAACCTTTCCACGACAGAACTTTTGCGTTCTGACTTTGTTGTAAAAAACGATATTCCTTGTCCCTTAAGGTATGCTTGAAATTTCCTATTTGTAAATTCTGTCCCAGCATCTGTTTGAAGTATCGCGGGTTTTCGACCTTGAGCTACAATCTTTTTGAATGCTTCTAATACACTGTCTGCAGTTTTTGATTTGATGGCCACGGCCCATGCGTATTTTGAAAATATATCAATCACCGTTAAAAGGAACTTAAGGCCCTTGTTGTATTTTGATATTTTGCTGAGGTCAGCTAAATCCGCCTGCCATTGCTGATCAATGCCTCCTACAATAACACGATTGGTACGGAATCTCTTTCTAACGTTAGCATGCAGGGTGTAGGTTTCTTGCTTGGCCAAAAAATCTTTTATTTGCCTTAGGCTGATTTTCTTTTTATCTTTACGCGCCGCTTCATATAACTTGAATGCACTTCCAAAACTAGCTGGATTGGAAGGATCGTAATATATTTTCCTCAAGTAATCATCTACCTCACTGCTTGCAACTTGTCTTTTCTTCATGACGACGTTCTAAGTTGTTGCCTGTGTTTTCTTTCACACGGCAATTTAAAGGTTTGAGGAAAAGTCGTATTCTTGTAAATAGGCTAGGTTGTTGCTCGTTTTCTACTTTGCAGTCTGTTTCATCTCTTTGGTTCCTGACAACATGTGACCACACACCTAATCTTGTTGCACTTAATTTTAACGGACTGACTTGCCATAAGACGTTAAATAAACTTTCTTTTTAAAAAGCGTCTTTTTAAAATATTTTATAGAACACCGATCAGAAAAGAGAATACAGCTTAGACCACGAAGCGTGGTCTACTTCATCAAAACCTATGTTCAACAGTGTTTTTACTGTACTGGGTGTGTAGTAAGATTTGTTATCATTCGCGACAAACAATTGCACTAAATCGTGGCGCTTTTCGGGTATCAGTGGAACATTGAGTGGATTCTTAAGTCTCTTTTCAACTGAATTCATACTACACTGTGGGCTGTGGCGCTCATGTTCAACGTCAGGTGCGTCTCTCAGCGGGTCCCAGTTTCGGAGACTAACTCGACAATTAAAACACAGGACTGTGTCGTCTGTATTTGATGCATTCGGGTCTCGGTAAAATCCACTGATCGCTAAAGGTATAGGGTTGATTAGTAATTTACCAGGCCACTTGAGAAAACTAACAATTCGATCTTCCTCTTTACAATAAGGTATTTGAAAACACAGGGGTTCGACTACTTCACTGTCATCCATTCTAAATTCGTTATGAAGAAAAAAAGACTGCAGACTCATTCTTTTGTTTTTACTTACACAATAATTCAACCAATCAAATTTCCATTTTCAACGGTCTATTTTTAGATATGACATCATCATCAACCAATCAAATGCACGTTTACAAAAATGATTTTGTACATCTATTTTTAGACATGATGTCATAACTAACCAATCACATTGCAGTATTATCTCAATACAAGATAAACTACGTGTGTTTATTATCCCCAATCAACCTATTGGATATGTTGTTTTAAAAACTGCTTTGAGATCATTATTCTATACCTGGGGTTTAATGGGCTTACATATTCATTTCAGAAGCTGCAACCATGGAGCACAAATGTGAAATCTGTCAGAAATCTTTCACCGAGAAGCATAACCTTCTTCGACATGTTAGAATGGTGCACGGCGCTGAGGGATATGCCTGTGAGACATGTGGAGCGTCGTTTAATCGTGTGGATGCCCTGAAGCGTCACCTGGCCTCTCACACAAAAAGGTTTGCTTGTCCAATTTGTGAAAAGAGTTTTGGTAGCCGTTATTGTTTAATTCGCCACATGAGCATGCACGCAAGTAGACTGGAACAACCAACGGTGAGGTGCCCAGAGTGTGGTGAAATGTTTGCCACTCCAGATGAACGTCATCATCACCAAGAAGTATCTCATCCACAACCCGGACCCTCGAGGAAAAGAGAAGGTGAACCGCAGAGTGTTCCTAGTGCTAAGAAACCAAGAGCCCAAGTAGGGCATGGGACTGCGCATGTCCTTTCCCCAGACTCACCCATCGTGCCCGAGAACCTTCTACCCCCGGACGCCGACCCGTCGGTAGTCAAGGCTTATGTTGATCATTGGAACAGCATAAGGACCAGATCCTCCAGGGGTAATAAACTCCAAGACTGGTATAACATAAGATTAACCACCCTTCAGCCAAACGCCCTTCGAGATGACCTGGTCCGGATTTTGGAAGATCAAGAGACTGCCTTTAAGATCAATGTATCCTACGGGTTTTTCCTTAGAAACAACGAAACCGGGGAACTCCGTTATTACCATCCCAGCAGTAATAACCATTGTTTCCTAGAAGAACCCTTTGTGATCCGAAACAAAGCGGATCTCGATGGCTTTTTTGAGCATATTACTGCTAGGGATATTTTGGAGTGCGCCCGGCAGGAAAGACCCAATTCTAGATGGGTAGTGGAGATCATAACTAATGCTACGTTCTACGTGAGTAAACTGAAAGGCCATCCTATCGGTGGTGATGGGTTTTTACCGCCTTATATTGTGAACAACAAGGGCTTGATCGCGCTGCAGGGGGATCAGAATGGGGTGTATAACGACAATTTGTGCGTGTTCCGCTGCCTTGCTTTGCACCGGGGGTGGCCCGTCTTTCAGTTAGAAAAAACAACCCAACACCTCTTTGAAAAGTACACAGCTGACACGGGATGCCAGGTCAAAGGATTCGAGGGTGTAACGTTCGACAAACTCAAAACACTCGAAGATCTCTTCGAAGTGAACATTGTGGTGTATGAGCTGCAGGAGACAGAAGATGGAGCGACCTTTGCTGAACTCGTGCGGCGGTCGCTGAGCAGGTATAAAGAAACCATGTACCTTAATTTATATGAAAACCACTTTTCATACATAAAGGACATGGGGAAATACACCACTTCTTTTTCCTGCTCAAAATGCGCTAAAATGTTCAAACATAAAGGTCACTTACATGTTCACGAACGGACATGTGAATCCAGCGTGGAACATCGCTTCCCTGGGAAAGCTTATGCACCGCAACCGACAATCTTCGAAGAGTTGGAAGACGAAGGTATCGTGGTTCAGCAAAAAGACAGGTACTATCCATACAGAGCCACTTTTGACATCGAGTGTCTGTTGCCAAAACATAGCCAGCCTGGGCAGAGCGAAAAACTTCACTTGGAAAATGAACATCAGTTTCTCAGCGTAAGTGTATGCAGCAATGTTCCCGGTCACATGAAACCCAAGTGTATTATATCCAACGGTGAGCCATCCCAAGCCGTCGAAGAGTTTATCAACACTTTACAAGATATAAGCCGCGCAGCGGAAAGGATTCAAGCAGACAAATTCGCTTGGGTATTTGAAAGACTCGACGCTAAAATTGAAAAAGACCTGGAAAAGACCGAGGAAGAGAACTGTAAGGATGAAGACGCATCGAGAAACAAACATTACTTAGCAAAACTTAGTCGAAAATTTAACAATTATTTAATGGAACTACCTGTTTTAGGATTCAATAGTGGCCATTACGACTTGAATGCCATGAAGTCGTTGTTTTTTCCACTCTTGTTAAATACTGAGGGAATACGTTTTGTTGTAAAGAAAAACAATAACTTCATGGTGCTCAAGTCCGATCGATTAAAAATCTTAGATATTAGACATTACTTAGCCCCAGGGTTTAGCTATAGTCAATTTTTAAAGGCTTTTGAATGTTCTGAGTTAAAAGGATCCTTCCCCTATGAATGGATGGATACCCCTGATAAACTGGAATGTCAGCATCTCCCTCCCATAGAAGCGTTTTATTCACACTTGAAACAGAGCAACATCAGTGAGGAGGATTATGCGTTGTGTCAACGCGTGTGGTATGAAAACCACATGCAGACGATGCGCGACTTTCTCACCTATTATAACAACAAAGACGTTGAGCCAATGTTGGAAGCGGTGGCTAAAATGTTCGCCTTCTACCAAGAAAGAGGTATTGACATGTTCAAAGATGGTATTAGCGTACCAGGCTTAACAATGAAATACCTCTTTCAAAATGTAGGGGACGCCTATTTTAGCCTCGTGGATGAAAAAAATAGTGATCTTTATTATATTTTGAAAAACGCCATCGTGGGCGGGCCCAGTCTCATATTCCATCGTTACCACGAAAGAAACAAAACCTTTATCAGACAAGCAACTTCAAATACACCCAAGCGTTGCAAAAAAATCATTGGGTTCGATGCTAATGCTCTCTACTTGTGGTGCTTAATGCAGCCCATGCCAACCGGTACGTTTATACGCAGGCACGAAACCACTGAGTATAAACGCGAGTATTCCCATCCCCACGGAAGAGAAGCAACGATGTGGTTGGACTGGGTCGCTCATTCCAACAATATACGTATCC
This sequence comes from Lingula anatina, assembly GCF_001039355.2. Next base: position 249,855 of record NW_019775591.1, read on the forward strand.
AGCATCAGTTCAACGGCACCGAAAAACGCATAGGCTTTAAACCCCGGCTGCCTGTAGACGGATTCTGTCGAGATACGAAGACCGTGTATCAATACCACGGGTGTTATTTCCACGGCCACAAATGTCATCTTAATCAAAACAAAGATGGCACTTATAAAATTATGAATGATACCAAAAAAGTTTCTATGTCCTCACTGCGAATCCAAACAGAAGAAAATAGTAATTACATCCGAGAACAAGGGTACAATTTGGTAGAAATGTGGGAGTGTGACTGGAAAAGACTTCAATGTGACAACGATGAAGTGCGTGCGTTTACAGATCGGTACACGCTTCCCACTGAAAGCAAACGTAAACTGAAATTCGAAGATATTTTAGATGCTGTTCGTGATGATAAATTGTTTGGATTCGTCGAGTGCGACATAGAAGTGCCGCCCGCACTCCGATCGACATTCTCCGAAATGCCGCCCATATTTAAAAACACCACCATTACTAGAGACGATATTGGGTCGTATATGAAACAATTTGCCCAGGAAAATAATATCATGAGCACCCCTAGAAAATCCTTGATAGGGAGTTTTTTCGGTGAAAAAATACTGCTGGCCACACCCCTTTTGAAGTGGTATTTAGAACACGGTCTTCGAGTCTCTCGTGTCTATCAGGTGGTCGAATATACACCCAAAGCCTGTTTTGAACATTTTGGCAATGCTGTTAGTAACGCTCGAAGGGAGGGAGATAAAGACAAATCAAAAGCAATTGTAGCCGACACCATGAAACTCATTGGCAATTCGGGATATGGGAAAACCGTGACAAACAAAGAAAAACATCTTGATGTGCAATATTGCGGTGAAGCAAAGGCCTCTCGTAAAGTGAACGACCCTCGCTTTAGGCGTTTAGATCAAATCACTGAAAGCACGTACGAGATCGAGTTGAATAAAAAAGTCATCAAGTTTGACTTACCTGTTCAAATAGGTCTCATGGTGTATCAATACGCCAAGCTGCGCATGTTACAGTTTTATTATGACTTCATGCTGAAATTCGTAGATCCATCCGATTTCCAATATTGCGAGATGGACACGGATTCTGCTTATATCGCCTTCTCGGCAGATAGCTTGGAAGCCGTGATAAAACCTGATATGCGTAAGCAGTACGAAGCAGAAAAACACCTCTGGTTCCCGCGCACAGACACACCAGAACACGAGGCCTTTGATAAACGAACACCCGGATTGTTCAAAGCAGAGTGGATTGGTGACGGTATCGTTGGCCTTTGTAGTAAAACTTATTATTGTTACGGCGATGATATAAAAGCCAAGTTTAGTTGTAAAGGTGTCAATAGGAGATGCAATGATATAGACAAAACCAAGTATTTAGATGTATTATTCAATAAAAAGAGTGGTAGTGGTGTAAATAGGGGTATCAGGTTATTTAATAACACTATGTACTCGTATGTACAGAGACGTGATGCATTTTCGTATTTTTACGGTAAACGCAAAGTCTTGGAAGACGGTGTTTCTACTGAACCGCTTGATATTTAGTTCAATGTAAATATTCTTCAAATAAAACATGTATAACTGTTTCTGTTGTGTTTACTGTATGGGACTTCCGCATGTGCGCTTAACTGTTTGGAGTGTAAACCATTTAGACATATATTTGATACGCCTGTTGGANTTTTTATGGAGAAATAGGAAGGGGCCACGTGATGCATATTTCCACCAAAACTCATTCCTCGTCTGCATATTTGAAGCAATAAATTAGCTTGCGGTTTTCAAATTCATTGCATTTAGGACAAATTTGTATAATAATAGGTTTAATAGAAATACCTGTGCTGTGAGATAATCCAAGACATGGCATAAGCTTTTAACCTAGATTTAGGAGTTTTCAGTAAAATTTCGTCGCCAAACCTCATTATTTTGAGTTTGATATGGGCATTATACGACTACCATTCATTTCACACCAGGACATTTAATTAATCAAAAGCATGTGGCTACTCTCCTAAACTGTTCGCTCCATTATTTTTCATAAGGACAAATGTCATTTTCTTGCATTTTTTCCATCAATGTAATAATAATAATAATAATAATAATAATAATAATAATAATAATAATAATAATAATAATAAACATCTTGAAATGACGTTTCTAGAAATCAATTACTAATGTCAACCTTTCTCTTTTTCTTTCTCTCTCTGTCTCTCTCTCTCTCTGTATCTCTTTATATCTCTCTCATTCTCTATATATCTTTCTACATAAGTAGACCTATCCAAATGACATGGGACTTGAGATTATATCTATGTTTGAGAGAGAGAGAGAGAGAGAGACTGGCGTTTTTCTCACTTTATATTTTATTCTACATAACTAGACCTTATGTAGTCTTTCTACATAAGTGACATGGGTCTTAAGACTAAAAACTTAAGACTATACCGGTAGTTCTATGTTTGAGAAGGGCATAGTGCTTTCCATTTAAACACTACTTTGTGTAGAAAAAGAATTATCCATTTTACGTTGATACTGTATTATAATTCTTCGTTCTTAGCGTATTTCATTCTCGTGCAAAGTATGCTAACTACCAGTATTGTTCAATGCGCTTTAGAAATAGACGAGCCGCTATCGAAGTAAATTCCCCATATCTCTGTTTCAGTCTATCTCAGAGAAAGGTTTTATTTTATTTATTTCTTTATTTATTTATTTATTTATTCTATCATTATATACTGTTTTATTTAAGTGTGAAGGTTATCAAACTTTGTAAAACGTCAGGTAAAAGTAAGAAAGTTGAATAAACTTTCTCCTCAAATTGCAAAATGCTTCACACCTTACAACCTCTGTACACATATTTAACAAATGGTATCAGTTCACAAGGGGCAGAAACTTGAGGGCAAGGGGCAGAAACTCAAAAATAAATCGTGACAGTACAAGTCGCATTGCTCTCTGAATTTCACATAAACAGCACTATCATTTTATTTCACATAATTCCACATTCTAATTTACCAAGAAATTCCAAAGTTCATTCCATGTGATATAAAGGTATATTTCTAATGTCAATAAAGGGAGGAAAACGTGAAACACTGTTTGTAGTCCTTTTTCAGAGCTATTGCAGATCAGGGTCGAACTCTTTGCGATCAATCTTGCCGTCATCATTGGCGTCCATGTCGTCAAATGCAGCGTTAATATCTGTGTATCCCTGTAGGACATTGCTGAACTCATCCACGTTTATATAACCATCTCTAAAACATAACAAATCCTGATAAACGCTACGTGCGGTAGGCCACGCGACAGAGGAAGCCTTAACGAAGCCGAAAAGTGTTTTAGGCTTTTTTCTCAAGCTATTCACATGAAGTGTTCTATTTTCGTAGATTTGCGGTTGAATAATCTTGTTACAATGACAGTGAACCACGCTAGACACGGTCAGCTACTATAAGAGACTAACTTTTTTAAACTGATTTACACTCAGTTACGCCATATTTTATGTGTTATGGGCTCGTGTACCAGGTTAAAATTCTGAAGAAAGCAAACTTGTGAAAGCGAGTGAAGCTCCATGTTTAACCAAGGAGTTGGAAAAATTCTTGATTTAGTTTAACGAACCTGGAACAGGCCCCTAAAACACCTGTTGTGAAAAAAAAAAACAACAACATTTGATCTGAATAATTTGCCTTGAGAGACGAATAAAAAAGTTCGTAAATATCAAAACAGTTGAAACGTAAATTTGTATTAGGCTTATGTAATTTTCATGTACATCTGAAAGCCACAGTATGGGTCTACATGTATGTGAACATGCGTGATTGGGTGGCATGTGAAGTTGACGGTGTTGGTACTAGTACCGACATCCGGGCTCCGTATCTCGAAAGGTTCGCTATGTTGCGCACGTGTGTTAGTGTCTCGATTCCATAACCGATTCTATTTCGAGATACGGGGCCATGAAATCGAGACTCACTTGCACGTACGCAAGTGTCTCGCTTCCATGGCCCCATACCAAATGAGTTACATTCCCCATATGAACAGTGAGGGGATGCCTGAAATATAAATCGTGAATTAATTAATCTCTCTCTCCCTCTCTCTCTTTATCTCTGCTCAATCCTCCTCCTACACACGCTCACCAACACGGCGCACGCATACACACACACGGGTACACACACACACGGGTACACACACACGTACATAATGGTTTCCAGGCGACCATTTACGTATTGCATTTCAATTTCAATAACTTAAATGTACGGTGTCATTTTTTCTTTGTAATGCTAAGTTCACCTTATACCATACATGTGTTGTGAATGTGTTACGTATGCACTTCCCGAGAAAATACCCCGGTTAATACACCGGTTCTAGTAGACCCACCTTCGTGCAGTCTGCGCAGAAACCCCTCTTCCCTTTGCCGCAGCAGAGAGATTCAGCTTGC
>NW_019775591.1:254388-273219 GCF_001039355.2 Lingula anatina
TTTCGAGATACGGAGCCCCGCACGTTCATGTTAATGTTTACACGTGATTCTTTTCGTGTGTGCATGCGTGCGTGCGTGTAGTAATCAAGTAATAGCATCCACAGTTCAAACTCACCCGTCTGTATCAATCGTGTTAAACATTTCTTTTGGACCCCAGTTTTCTCCCTGATCATCCTGGTCCTCACCAGCCTGGTCCTCGTCTTCCTGGTCCTCAACTTCCTTGTCCTCAACATCCCTTTTCCTCCCGTTATTCGTACATCTGCAACTGGCGTAGGGTTTCATCGTCGAGCCTTGACGTATGTACATGAAACTGTGCATATAATGCAACGATCTCGTATTTATTACATTGACTTTGACAAGAACACTCTCTTCATGATGTCAGGTGGATGATGAATTCACTATTTTATTAACCTATTTCTTGTTGTTAATATTTACTTATTTTCATTCATTCATTTATTGTTTTCCTATCTTTATTTTACTCTGGTTATTTCATTTACTAATTTTTACTGTAACTAACACAAAAATGTACGCAGAATAGCCAGGGAAATATATGTGAATGTCTTGTGATATTTTATAAATATGTACATGACATTTTTCGTGAAATTTATTTCAAGCCATTGGTTGTATTAAAGCAAGAGAAAGAGAGAGCGACTTGATCTTACGTGATGGCCGCACCGCAGTCACTTCTACATGGACTATCACACGCGCAACCAAATGAGTTACATTCCCCATATGAACAGTGAGGGGATGCCTGAAATATAAATCGTGAATTAATTAATCTCTCTCTCCCTCTCTCTCTTTATCTCTGCTCAATCCTCCTCCTACACACGCTCACCAACACGGCGCACGCATACACACACACGGGTACACACACACACGGGTACACACACACGTACATAATGGTTTCCAGGCGACCATTTACGTATTGCATTTCAATTTCAATAACTTAAATGTACGGTGTCATTTTTTCTTTGTAATGCTAAGTTCACCTTATACCATACATGTGTTGTGAATGTGTTACGTATGCACTTCCCGAGAAAATACCCCGGTTAATACACCGGTTCTAGTAGACCCACCTTCGTGCAGTCTGCGCAGAAACCCCTCTTCCCTTTGCCGCAGCAGAGAGATTCAGCTTGCCAGAACCAATCCAATAAACGCAAAAGTAGCAAAGGTAGTCATCTTCTAAAATGTGAAGTGACAATATGACAATATGACAAAAGGACAAAAATTACGAAATTTCAGAGGACACTGGAGCTCAATTCCATTCTGTCAACAGCTATACTATACTGTCAGCCGATTAGAGAATTCATACGATGTTCTCTAAAACCCAATGTGCAAAAGGGCAATCGGCGTCCTGACATACTATGCAGCATTTTAATAAAATTTCATCGACAGAATTTTTACCTAAGTGATCCTTGATTACTTCTCTCTCAGCCTCGAAATGATTGAAAAACGACCACAGTATGAAGTATTTATACCGTTTTCAACAGCAGTGCAAGCTCGGTCAAGGCAGCGGATTTTGAAGTAGTGTAAACAGCTGTATCCTCAAGAGATCAAAGCATTTGTAACGGACATTAAAGGTTTGTACTGGTACAGGCATTTTACAATGATTTGCCTTAGTCTGGATTATCATTAACCGACTGATTCGGCAATACCTAGAAAGATAATTGAGACTGCTTTCCATTTGTGGAAATTTTTTTCATCACAAAGACAATACATCTTTAGGTTTTATGAATGTGCATTTTAAAAATCTTTCTTAAATCGGTTGAACGTGATTATTAGACATAACATCATCGATTCATCAACGAATCAAAGGATTCAGAGGTCTGATGACATTTTTTTTAACTGAAAACCCCCAAAGCTAGGCGAAAAACGTGGTGACACTGTATTCTGTTTAGTTGCACCGGTGAAGTGGAATACATGTTGCCTGTTTACCTACAACATATAAAAGCACAGGAGCTGCTGCACGTTTAATATTTGTTTGCAGGTTCAAATTCTTGAAAGTTCATCGATGTTTTGATAGAAAATATTTCTTATTATTGCGTTTGATAACCATTACAGGAAAAACGTACAAGCAGAGGGTGGTTAAGTCAGTCGCGGTGTAACAGGAATGGACGTCCTACCGGGTAAGAATGAAGTGCGGCTGCCATATGATTTGTACAGGTTAGGGTTATTGGTGTATTAGGGTAAATAAAATGAATTTGTAAATAATTTCCATCAACATGAGCAATAATTGTGCAGTGAAAGGAGGTTTGAGATTGACTGTAGTTTCAATCAAAACTTGGAAGACAAAATGGATCTATTTTAGTAATAGTTTTTTCAAATAGAGAGATAGAGAGAGAGAGAGAGAGAGAGAGATTACCTCAAATGCACGGGTTTCATTTGATACAAGTAGCCCTGTGATGTACGAGAACTATTACATTTTATAAGTAGTTCATCGTAACTTTTAATATACACATATTTCCCCCTAAGAATGTATTTCAATTATTCACACGATTCTCCATTCGTTCTACATTGCATTGCCGTATACAGTAGATCAAAGTAGTTTCTGTATCAAAAGTTGTTAGTACCAGTATCGTAATGTGCCTTTACAATGACAGATGTATGAGACGCTTTCATAGTAAAACCCTCATACGTCTAGGCATTCAATCCGTCAGTTTAACTGATTTTGTTTTAATCTGGGTGGAGATATAAATGTGAAGGTTGTCAAACTTTGTAAATTCATCTCAAAAGTTATAAAGCGTGTGTGGGCTTTCTACTAAAGAAGCAGAATTGTTCAAATTTTACAAAAAACGTCAACATTATCTTCCATTTGATTTTAACACCACGCATTTACTAATTTCTTAGAGCAACCACTCGACCATGACAGTAATTATAAACCTTTCTTCTACTTCTTTGTTGTTTCTTTTTTGGTAGCACCCTATGTTTCTAAATCCATTTTCTATTTGCTTGACTTTTTTCTGGGAACAGGTTGGGAGGGAAAAGAAGGACAACTCCCGTTCGCAAGGTAATATTTCCAGTATTTCATAACAGATTACGGAAAAATATTACACTGTGAACGTGAATTGTCCTATTATTTTCCCTTCCAACCAGTTCCCAGAAAAAAAGGCGTGCAACGATAAAATGGACTGGAAAACAAATGGTGCCACCAAAGAAGAAACGCGTGATGTTAAAACCAAATTGAAGATGGTGTTGACCTTTTGTGTGAAATGTGAACAATTCTCTTTTTTAATAGAAAGCCAACACAACTTTTATAACTTTTAAGCACAACTGACAAAGTTTGACAACCTTCACATTCATATATCCACCCAAACAAAAATTATACTGACGGACTGAATGTCTGTATGAGGGTTTTACTATGAAAGCGTCTCATACGTCTGTTATTGAAAACGCACATTACAATACTGGTACTAACACCTTTTGATTCAGAAACTACTTTGATCTGCTGTATACGGGAATGCAATGCAGAATGAATGGAGAATCGTAATGAATAATTGAAATATATTCTTAGGGGAAATGTGTGGAAATTAAAAGTTACGATGAACTACTTATAAAAATTAGTTGTTCTCGTATATTATAAGACTTCTTGTATCAAGTGAAACCCGTGCATTTAAGATAATCTCTCAGGTTGAGTTGAGGATGAGATTCATTTATTAATTAATTGTCCATTTTTTAATGATCATCGTACTGATGTTGTATATATAAAAATGAAAGAATAAAAGTGGTATGGTGTCTCCTTGAACTAAACGCAGTCTTACTGATGTCATCTATCACGCTCCCTGAAAAATAAGAAAAAAAAATGAAATGACATAATATAGATATAGGTTAAAATCGATAATGATAATAAAAAACTGAACGTTGGGCGATAATGTACATGGGGAGATAATTGCTCTTTTAAATTATCCTAGCCAACTTGCTCCAACGAACCACTTTCGCTTTTTATATGCACAATGTTATTCCCTGTGGGTTTTGGCGGGGAGAGATATCCTATTGTACGTGTTCTAAACGAACATCAAGGGCAGCCGAGGATGATGAGATACGGACCGAAGTGATGTGTTCGAAATCTTTAATAAAGATGGATGAGAGTAAACGGTGCTTGTTCTGTAAAAAAAATCAATCGCTGAATTCAATAGTATTAATTTGATAAGTAACGCGTTAATTTATAGCAAGTTCCATCCTTCTATACAAAAGAAATCTTAACAACCAGATGTTATATGGAACTTATTTGAGGAGATAAAGATATATTAAGCCAATGAATTATAACATGGACAATGTAGGGAATGCATAACTCTTAAAAAAGCAGTGTGTCAAACAAACTTGAATCAGTGATTTGATTTAAGTTCTGATATCTTAAAATGCGTAAAAGGGAATCGACTGATGTTAAAATGCTATAAAACCCCGTTTACAACCCTAAAAACTAAATCTCTGGATCTGCTTGGTAAAAAAAAAAAAAAGAATGTAAGCTACATGCAGGGGAAAACTTACGCTCACGACTCCATTGATTAATCAGCTGTCAGCAACGGCGACTGTCTTTGAAAGCCACTTGGTAGATCACGTGATAACACAGGTGACTCTAAGATGTACATGTAGTGGGCCTATGGAAAATTAAATTAAAATATATTTTACAACCTTAAAACATATGAAAAGGGCATCTTACCCACTATAGGTCCTTTAATTGTCGATGTTGAAATTCTTGTTAGGGTTTTGTCCGCCATTTTGAAAATTGTCATTTTACCAACCTAAATGGCTGTTTTCAAAAAAAAAAAAAAAAAAAAAAAGATACACCTGTGTGTTAAGCATCCTTTTTTTTGGCCATAGAAATCACTCGCTCATCAAAAATTTGTTTCACTCAACCTTTTTCAAAATAATTATATACGTGCATATAATTACTACAGTTACTGTACATGAAAAACATATGCTTTGTATGCATTTCCAAAAATAGTAAAATTACCGACCTAAAGAGTGCTCCTAGTTAGCTCAAATTTCTCATCAGAAATGAAATTTTTGGCCCATTTTGTCTCTAAATCACCTGTTCATGGAGAGATATCTTTAAAAAAAGTTATTAATTACCCTACCCTATTAATATACCCCTGTACATGTAAGTGCCGCAGTTTGTGTCTATGTGCACGTGTGAGGTCGGTTTGGCATGTGAGGATGATGGTGTTGGTACTTGTACCGGTATATGCACGTTCATTTTATGTTTACACGTGTTTCTGTGAGCGCGTGAGTGTGCGTGTAGAAAGTACAAGCATCCAAAGTTTAAACATACCCATCTCTGTCAATCGTGTCAAACACTTCATTTGGATCCTGGTTTTCGCCTTGATCATCCTGGTCTTCATCACCCTGGTCCTCATCTTCCTGGTCTTCAACATTCTGGTCCTCAAAGTCCTCAGCGTCCCTTCTCGTACATGGGCATCTGACGTCGGGTCTCTTCAGCCATCCTTGATGTGCGTATCTGCAAATAATGCGAGAATCTCGTGTTTATTGCATTAACTTTGACAAGGACACTCTCTTCCAGGTGTCAAGCGGATGATAAGGTCACTGTATTGTTTATCCATTCCTTGTTGTTATTATTACAAGTGTTCATTTATTTATTTATTTTTATTTTTGTTTTTCTATCAATATTTTACTATGGTTATTTCATTTATTTATTTTTACTGGTACATGTAGTCAGAAATGTACGCAGAATAGAAATATGTGTGAATATCTTGTGTATTTTTAAAAGATGTACATGTACATGTACATGATGTATTTCTTTAAGTTCATTCCAAGTATTTATAGAATGCACTTCCCGGGCAAATACCCCGGTACTAGTGGACCCACCTTCGAGCAGTCTGCGCAGAACCCCGCTTCCTTCGAGCCGCAACAGTCGGATTCAGCTTTCTCCATTAAAGTTGCCAGACCCAAGGCAACTAACGCAAAAATCGCAAATGTAGTCATCTTCTGAAATTTTAAAGTGACAATATGGAGTTGACACAAGAACAAAATTTTAAGGGATTTTAAAGGACAGTGGAGCCCACATCTCTACTGTCAGCAGCTATACTAAGCTTTCAGAGGCACGCCGGCAATAAAGACGATTTCATACGGTGTTCTCTAAAACCCAATGTGGAAAAAGGCAATCGCCGACGTGGAACACTTTGTAGAAATTTAAGGAAATTTCTTCGACATTATTTCACCTGAGTAGTCCTTGATTACCTTTCCCAGTCTCCAAATGATTAAAAACGTCCCACGTTTGAACTAACCAACAGCAGCGCAAGCTCAGTCAAGGCATCGGCGTTTGAAGCAGAGTACACACCTGTATTCAGAAGAGATCAAAGCAAGTAAAAGGGATACCAATGTTATGTACCGGTGTACCATGAAAATCTGACCCCATGGGATTTGGACTCCCATGAAGAAAGACCCTACAGGGGTATTTTATATTTAGTCACCATACCATTGTTTTCCACATGGCTTGCATTTTGACATATATTTTGTAAGTATTTGTAAATTTGGTAGTGAAAATGTTGGTGAAATTAATAATTTTTGAAACAGGTATTCATCTTACAACCTGTGATATGAATACTTGTTTTTTTTTTCAAAGTATTCATCTTACTACCTGTACGATTTGGACTCTCATAGCCTTTTCATAGGAGTCATTGGATGGACAAATACACATTTTTAATTTTCTTATTTTCTCGTGCAAATTTTTCAAAAAGTGCCAATGTATTCTCCATTATGCATTCTACAAGATAAAAGTTAAATACTCAAATAAAATAAGATTTACAAAGTTTTGTGACGGGGAGTCAAAATTTCACGGAGGGAGTCAGATTTTCATTATAAAATTTTGACTGGGGGAGTCAGGATTTCATGGGAGTCAGATTTTCATGTTACACCGGTACTGGCATTAAACAATAATTATACCTAAGTCTGGATTTACAATTACCGACTGGATCGGCGATGGGTAAAAAGATAATGTATGTTTCTGACTAATTTTCATTTGTGGAACTTATATTCATCCTGGCGCCGAACAGTGATAGCAGAGCTGAGGGAGGGGGACCTTACATGGGGACAAGCCCAGCACGTAGCCAGAGACAGGGCCAAATGGAAAGAAGTGACTGTGGCCTTATGTCCCACAAGGGATGAAGAGCATTGATTGATTGATTGATATTCATCAGAAAGAATCAATATTTAGGTTTTACGCATGCGCATTTTTGAATCAAGCTTTATTCTGGTTGAACGTAATCATTAGACATAACATCACCGATTCACCAACGAATCAAAGAATTCAGAAGCATGTTGACCAAATTTTTACTGAAAACTCTCAAAGCTAGGTTAAAAACGTGGTGACAATACCTTCTGTTGCACCGTTGAAGTGGAATACGATGCCTTTTAACCTATTACAAATAAAATCACATTGAACATTTAAGGAGCTGACATTTGATGTTTTATTCACGAGTTGTGTTCATTTATTCAAATAATACATGTACAGCTTTGTGGTAACTCTGCCGTCTTGGATACAGCTAGACACTTTATGCGGGTTCGAATTCTTGCAAGTTAATTTTTTTTTGTTTTGTTTTTTGCTAGAAATGATTTCTAAAGATTGCGTTTGATAACCATTAGAAGAAAACGTACAAACAGATGGTGGGCGTGTCAGTGGCGGTGTAACAGGAATGTAAGTCTTAGGAATGAAAGACTGGGTTCCCATATGATTTGTACAGGTTAGGGTTAGTTGGTGTATTTGGGTTAGTATATGGGACGAATGACACGTTGCACAAAAGTAATGGAAAGCGGTCTACGGTCCCTAGCATTCCTGTTACACCGGTACAAATAAATAAAGGTGGGTACTTTTGTTACTCGTGAAAACCACTTTTTATTTCCCAATATGCATGAAACGTTCATATTATTTAACCTGATCCATGCCCCCCCCCCCCCCCACCACACACACACTACTTNAATTACCGACCTAAAGAGTGCTCCTAGTTAGCTCAAATTTCTCATCAGAAATGAAATTTTTGGCCCATTTTGTCTCTAAATCACCTGTTCATGGAGAGATATCTTTAAAAAAAGTTATTAATTACCCTACCCTATTAATATACCCCTGTACATGTAAGTGCCGCAGTTTGTGTCTATGTGCACGTGTGAGGTCGGTTTGGCATGTGAGGATGATGGTGTTGGTACTTGTACCGGTATATGCACGTTCATTTTATGTTTACACGTGTTTCTGTGTGCGCGTGAGTGTGCGTGTAGAAAGTACAAGCATCCAAAGTTTAAACATACCCATCTCTGTCAATCGTGTCAAACACTTCATTTGGATCCTGGTTTTCGCCTTGATCATCCTGGTCTTCATCACCCTAAGGTCACTGTATTGTTTATCCATTCCTTGTTGTTATTATTACAAGTGTTCATTTATTTATTTATTTTTATTTTTGTTTTTCTATCAATATTTTACTATGGTTATTTCATTTATTTATTTTTACTGGTACATGTAGTCAGAAATGTACGCAGAATAGAAATATGTGTGAATATCTTGTGTATTTTTAAAAGATGTACATGTACATGTACATGATGTATTTCTTTAAGTTCATTCCAAGTATTTATAGAATGCACTTCCCGGGCAAATACCCCGGTACTAGTGGACCCACCTTCGAGCAGTCTGCGCAGAACCCCGCTTCCTTCGAGCCGCAACAGTCGGATTCAGCTTTCTCCATTAAAGTTGCCAGACCCAAGGCAACTAACGCAAAAATCGCAAATGTAGTCATCTTCTGAAATTTTAAAGTGACAATATGGAGTTGACACAAGAACAAAATTTTAAGGGATTTTAGAGGACAGTGGAGCCCACATCTCTACTGTCAGCAGCTATACTAAGCTTTCAGAGGCACGCCGGCAATAAAGACGATTTCATACGGTGTTCTCTAAAACCCAATGTGGAAAAAGGCAATCGCCGACGTGGAACACTTTGTAGAAATTTAAGGAAATTTCTTCGACATTATTTCAGTTCATATTATTTAACCTGATCCATGCCCCCCCCCCCCCCCCACCACACACACACACACACTTAGTTCCATGACCAGTAAATGCGTTTTTTATTCTTCATCCTTTAGAAACGAAATTATTTTACTAGGAGATTTGTGGTTTATACTCGCCGAGCTTGCATTTTCAACTGGATAATAAAGTTTTATTTACTGGGATTTGTGATTTGATAATTTTATTTCCAGTAAACTGTGAACACCCCTCCCCCAAAAAGGGACCTTCTAAACTGCTGCCAGGTGTCAAGGTGGTCCTCACCTTCCACCTTCCACCCTTCAATTTTTGAAAAAAAGTACACCAATGGTCTCCTCATGAAATCAAAATTTTGACGGTACCTGAATCATAGTTCTAACCGTACCAAATTGCACTGTTCGCCCTAAAAATTTACGAACATTTTAGGGGCCTTTCAGCGGCCCCAAAACACAAGCCAAAGAGGGAGTAGGGATCTGGTCCGCCCCTGTTATGCAAATTTGCTTACTTTGTTCTGAAGTTTACAAAGTTTGATAACTTCGCATTGGCATATGCCGGCTTACATGAAGAAAAATATACAATTTATCTCCAAGAGAAACTAAACGTCTATACCGGTACATACAGCGACCGCAGGTTAAGTCTGTTAAGACAGTAGTTGGCCTGTTTTTACTTAGCTTTGCACACTGTAAAAAAGCATTTGTAAATAATTTTGATCAACACAAGTTGAGCAGTGAATGGAAATTTGAGACTGGCGATAGTTTTAGTCAAGAATTGAAAGACGAAATGTATTTTTTTAGGAATAGTTTTTTTTTTCAAACGAAAAGCTATAAGTTTATAAACTTTTAAAAACTACCAGTATGAGACCATTTCCCTTGGATACTGCTGGAGCGAGAGAGAGAAAGAGAGAGAGAGAGAGATTATCTTAATTGCAAGGGTTTCATTTGATGCAAGCAGTCTTATGATATACGAGAACGAATTAAGTTTTATTACCACTTCATCGTAAGTTTTAATGTTCACACTCTTTACCTCTAGAGGTGTATATCAATTATTTATCATGAATCTCCAGTCATTCTGCATTGCATTCCCGTATACAGAAGATCAAAGTAGTTTCTGTATCAAAAGTTGTTAGTACCCGTATTGTAATGTGCGTTTTCAATAACAGATGTATGAGACACTTTCACAGTATAACCGTCATATGTCTAGACATTTTAGCCCATCAGTTTAATTGATATTTTTCTCTGGGTAGAATGTGAAGGTTGTCAAACTTTGTAAACTTTGTTTAAAAGTTATAAAAGCTGTGTGGGATTTTTACTAGAGAAGCAGAATTGTTCAAATTTCACACAAAACTTCAGTATCATCTTCAATTTGATTTTTACACCAGGTATTTGTCCGGTACTAGTTTCTACGGACCGTTCCCAGACTCAGCGTACTCACTGTGTATCGATCTATCTCCAACGGGATGCTCTCGATGTCTGCCACGCTTACTGAAGCTCCTAGGGGTTATTAATTATTGTTTAACAGCTTCAGTAGGCGTGCCAGACACTTAAGCCGCTTTAGCTGGAATCAATTTAGCGAGAATCCCCTCGGAGATGGACCGATCCTGTTAGATCGATCTAGGTATGGGAACCCAGTCCTAAAGCAACCACCAAAAAGTCATTTTATTCCTATACGTACTCCACACTGGTTTTAGTAGATCCTTTAAGAGATTATTACATCTGTCAAAGTCGACGTGGCCCAATGGTAAACACAGATGTGAGAATAATTGCAATAACCGCTGTTTGCTGCTAAAATGGAATTTATTATATTTCTTTGTGCTGTTTGCAATGTATGTGTGTACATATATTTATTGTAGAATTTTCAATTTCATGTGAAGAGTTGTTGTCACTTTAAACTTTCAATGTATCTCTTTTCTAAGGGTTGGCATTCTTATATGGTTATTCAGACGCATCTGTACGTATGGTGTTGTAAAAAAAAAAAAAAAAAAAAAAAAAAAAAAAAAAAAAAAAAAAAAAACGTCTACAAAAATTTGATGACAGCGTAACATGCTTTCATCTCACTAGTATACAGGTGTGTTCGGTTTTTCAAAAGGTGCTATCGTAGCCGTCGGTGACTGTTTATATTGTTCAGGCTGTGGGAACAAAATTATTTGGAAACTTTGTGTGAAAGGAAACGGAGTTCTCAGGTAAACTTTGTTGAAGGTAGTTTCTTGGAATGCTGTATAGGATTATAGCGAACAATAATGACGCCAAGGGGCCTTTTGCAGCCACAGGTAGATACCGCCATGTTGACTCCTTTTCTTTACTGAAGAGGTTGCCATAAGTGGTAACATCTATAGCTGCAAAAGGCCTCGCCTGAGAAACTGTGTCTCATTTTACGCTCACTCACGGTTCTTAGTCTGTCCTAGAACAAAATGTTATCGCTTTTGATAAAAAAAAAATGTTCATAAACTGTTTTAGAACATTCTGATGGACTTCCCAAAAACAATTCTCGAACTGTTACATTCATCAAAGAAGAACGTTAGGACTGTAAAAAATACACCAAATATTCTAGAATAGATTGAGAACCGAAGGTGAACGTTAAATGAGACACATTTTCGCAGGGGTTTTCACCTTTTTGCGCATTGAGATTCGGCGGACAATTTAATTAGTAGCCCTTTGCAACCAGCCTTTGATAGTCAAGGCGAATCCCAAATATCGCCAGATGTTGATATTTCATATTTCAGATGATGACTGCCCTTCCAGTGTTTGCGTTGGTTGTGACTTGCCTGGCAGCCATAGTGCAGCACACCGCCGCAATCTGCTGTCGAGAAACCAGAGGAATTTATTGCCTTGATTGCACTAAGGTAGGGCCTACTATATTACAAAGCTAGATAAAGAGTTTCGGAATATAGAAAACTACGGCACTAAATATTTTAGTTTCACAATGTACAGGTTTTAAAGGGGACTTAAACCCAGAAGTCAGTTTTATGTCAGTGAGCGTTATGAAATATTTTTCTCTTTTCTGACGCTGCGTGTGTTTTTATGTGTATGTGTGCGCGAGAGTGAGAGCGCGATCGTGTGTAGGTGCGAGTGTGTCTACGAAACAGGGAGAGAGAGCTAGAGTGATTATACAATTTCACTCTTTACTTTACAGAAAACCCCTTACTGTTCATACGGAAAGTGCAACATATTCGGCTGCGCTTGTGCCTCTGCATGTAGAAAGAACTGCAACCCTTGGGTCACGTATGTTTAAATCTCTCTCTCTCTCTCCTTTGAAGACAACGAAGTACGTCTGTACATTTAAAAAAAAATGTATAGATATAAATCTTCACAAGATGTTTACATATATTCACCTTCATGGGTATTCCGTGGACATTTCTGTCCAGAAGAATAAATTTGTACATGAAATCATCGTAGTAAAATAATGATAGAAAAACAATAAATTATTAAATGAACGAACGCTACTCAATATTAAAAAAGAAAAATAGAATAGTAATTAAAGGAGGTCATCATCCACCTGACACCAGGAAGAAAGGATCCTTGTCAAAATCTATATAATAAACACGGGACGTCGCATTATTTGTACAGTGAAAAAAGTAGAGGCTGGCTGAGAGGGGCAGACTACAGTTGCCAATGTAGGAACAAAAGGAGAAGGGATGCTGAGGATGTTGAGGGCCAGGAAGATGAGGACCAGGGTGAAGAGGACCAGGATGATCAGGGCGAAAACTGGGGTCCAGATAAAATGTTCGCCGAGCTTGATACAGATGGGTGAGTTTGAATTTTAGATGATTGTACTCACTATACACACGAACCCACTCACACAAACTACCTCACTTATGAACATGAACACGAACTTTCACATGCCAGCCCAACCACACACGTTCACATAGCCCCCATTCCTATACCTATATAGAGCTATCAGTATCGGCCCATCTCCGAGGGGATTCTCGTTAAATTGCAGTCAGCCTAAAAGCGGCATAGATGTCTGACACGTCTACTGAAGCTGCTAAACCATAGTTAATTACCCCCTAACAGCTTTAATAGACGTGTCAGACATCAGAGCCGTTTCAGCCGAATGCAGTTTAGCGAGAAACCCCTCAGAGATGGGTTGATCCTGCTAGATCGACGCAGGTATGGGAACGGGGTCACTGACTGGGGCATACATATGTACGTGAGAATTACACCAGCTTAATAAGAATTTATGTTACAACTTTTTTTATATATACGAACTTCATTAAACGTTACCTAGGGCAAATTATTCAGACAAAAGGCTCTTTCACAATGGACGTTTTAGAGTCTGTTCCCAGGTTCGTAAAATTAAACCAAGGAGTTCTCCCAACTTCTTGGTTAAACATGATGCTTCGCTCGCTCGCTTGCGTTAACTTCGAACATCATGCACCCACATAAAACATGGCGTTAGTGAGTGTGTATACATCAGTTACATGTAAGTTAGTGTCCAGTGTGATTCACTTTCATTATAACCAAATTATTCAACTGCAAATCTTCGAAAACAGAACGCTCAATTTGGAAAGCTAAAATACTAGTAGAGCGCTCGTTCAGAAAAAGACTTAAGATAAACCCTTCTCGACTTCCTTAAGGCTAATGCACGTAGCGTTAATAGGATCATTTTGTTATGTTTCAGAGATGGTTATATAAGCTTGGATGAGCTCAGCACTGTCCTACAGGGTTACCCAGATATTAACGCTGCGTTTAAGGAAATGGACGCCAATGATGACGGCAAGATTGATCGCCAGGAGTTCGATTCTGATCTGCAGTAGCTCTGAAAAACGGAGATGAACAGCGCATCACGTCTTCCTCCCTTTATTGAAATTAGAAATGTACCTTTATCATTATGTGAGACGAAATGATGATGCTGTTTATATGAAATTCAGATACTTATGCAACCTTTTCCTTTATTTCGCGTGATATTAAATTTGGAATTTCTTGGTAAATTAGAATTTGGAATTATGTGAGACAAAATGATAACGGTAATAATATGAAATTCAGATAGCAATGCGACTTGAATTGTCATGATTAATTTTTGAGTTTGGCTTGCTTTCGGCACATGTGTCTGTCCCTAGTGAAATGATTTTGTTGAGTCCACAAGGTGTGGAACATTTTTCAGTAGAACATTAATTCAACTTTCCTACTTTTACCTGACGTTTAACAAAGTTTGATAACCTTCACTTTTGGAGTTACCGGTATATCATGATAGAAAAACTCTCCGAGACAGACTGAAACAGAGATATGGGGGCTTTACATCGATAGCGGCTTGTCTATTTCAAAAGCGCATTGAACAATACTGGTAGTTTTCATTTGTAAATTACTTTGATCTGCATGAGAATGAAATACGATATGAATGAAGAATGATGATATTCAAGTAAAATACTCATTTTTCACGGAACACGAAAGACGATAGCAGGAAGACTACGTTTAATTCTCGGGCACTTGCGGGTGTAACCATGGTTGAGAACACCAGACAGCAAGAGTACCTCTTATTATATTATATATCATTGAATCAAAAGAGAGAGTTTGTCTTACGTAGGAATCGGGTCGCAACTTAATCTACAGTCGACATCACACGCACAACCGAATGCATTACTATGGAACGCCATTTTTTGTAGGCTGTTAGAATGTCATTTGTCTGGCTATTAAATTGCAAGTCTGATTTTTTGTGTGAATGGCGTTCCATACATTACATTTGCCATTTCCACAGTACGGGTTTCTCTGTAATGTAAAAAGGGAAACTATTTCACCCTCTCTCTCTCTCTCTCTCTCTCTCTCTCTCTCTCTCTCTCTCTCTCACACACACACTTAACAAGTATCCAATTAAAATATGTTGTATTTGCAGCATGCGAACATCAATCACTTATTATATTTTCTGATATATATTTAAGCTGGTGTCCTGGTAAAAACAAACCTTTCTAGTCACTTTAGAAAAACGTCGCATAGAACAAGGCAATTCTTTCTTTCAGAACGTTAACAGTGACAACGATAAACTAGATAATTTTTTTCTTAATTCCTAAATCCTACAGATAACTACCCGGTATATATAACACTCAACCCAGCTTCAATGTGCCAAACATTTGAACTGAAAAATTTCGCCACTCTTTCATCCCATTTACCTATACTAGCTTTACGGGACCAGTGCATAAATTAAATGTGAATCGTATTATTTTTTCTTTTTAATTTTTATTTATGCACTTACCGGTACATAGCTTATTACATATTTGGTTGCTACAATTTTAAGCAAGCTTTTTAATGTTTAAATTATTAGTGATGATGTACCCTCGTGCAGTCGTTGCTGAACTCCCCCCCCCCCCTCCCCCCGTGACTGTATTTTTTCTCGGTAAGTATGTGGAAAGACTTCACTGATCATCATATCGCCACGGTCATATAACATACCTAGGTATGTATCGTTCATAAAATCTGATTAAGCAATTAAGTGACGGCACATGGATAGTCACAAGGTGCATTTCGCTGAGTGTTTACAAGATCTAGCGACACATTTTATCACCACGCGTTCTAGTCTGATAAATCAGGGGGCGTTTATGCTGAATCGGGGAATCTGGAGATATGTCACTAAATGGGGACATCCTCGAGGAGACCGGTAGTGTTGAAACGTGTGAATAATTGTGTCTGTTAAATGTGAAGGCTAGCTTAGATTATTATACAATGGATGGTATCATAATTGCCTTAGATCTTCAGTGTGTGCAACAAGTGGCGCAACAAATGATAATAACAAACGTCAGGAAGAAAACGAAATAAAATAATTTGAAATTTAAACGGTCACTCTGGTGGCTTTGCGTCATGTCTGTAAATCTAACGTCGACTTCAGCCCAAAATATTAGTAAATTCAGAATTAAAAGCTAAAACGTAAATTGACATCTGCCCTAATTTGTCAGATAACAAAAAATGCCGGTGATCCAAGCGGAGGATACGCTTTCCTGAAGGTAGCGGCGTCGAAGGGCGACTGTGTTTTTCTGAACAACTTACCTGTGGACCTTTATTAGTTACGAAAAGCCTCCTTTTCAACAGGCGTGTTTTATTAACTTTGTAAACTCTGTTTAAAAGTTATAAAAGTTGTGTGGGCTTTCTACTAAAGAAGCAGAATTGTTCAAATTTCACACAAAACTTCAGCATCATCTTCAATTTGATTTTTACACCAGGTTTTTGTCCGGTATTTTCTGGACCCAGCGTGCTAAGTGTGGATCGATCTATCTCCAACGGGATGTCGCGATGTCTGTCACGCTCATTGAAGCTCCTAAGGGGTTATTAATTATTGGTCAACAGCTTCAGTAGGAGTGCCAGACACCTAAGCCGCTTAAGCTGAAAGCAATTTAGCGAAAATCCCCTTGGAGATGGATCGATCCTGTTAGATTGATCTAGGTATGGGAACCCAGTCCTTAAGCAACCACCAAAAAGCCCCTTTGTTCCTTTGTGTACTCCCCACTGGCTTTAGTAGATCCTTTAAGAGATTTTTCTGAGCTGTATCCTCCCCAGGGAGGTGAGAACGTCTACAGAGTGCACCAGTGCAAAAATACTAAAACGACCAGGCTTCTCTGACTTGAATAATAAAAAAATAATAAAATATAAAATAAAATAAAATAATAAAAAAATTACATACATGTATATGTATATCTTCAACCTTCGGGTTGCGATTTTCTAATAAAGATTATTATTATTTTTACGGAGGGTAGCCATCTGTCAAAGTCGACGTGGCCCAATAGTAAACGCAGATTTGAGAATAATTGCAATAACCACTGTTTTGGTGCTAAAATGGAATACATTATATTTCTTTGTGCTGTTTACAATGTATGTGTGTACATATATTTATTGTAGAATTTTCAATTTCATGTGAAGAGTTGTTGTCAGTTTAAACTTTCAATGTATCTCTTTTCTAAGGGTTTGCATTCTGGTTATTCTGCCGCATCTGTACGTATGGTTTTGTAAAAAAAAAAAAAAAAAACGTCTTCATAACTTTGATGACAGCGTAACATGCTTTCATCTCACTAGTATACAGGTGTGTTTGGTATTTCAAAAGGTGCTATCGTAGCCGTCGGTAACTGTATATATTGTTCAAACTGTGGGTACGAAATTATTTGGAAACTTAGTGTGAAAGGAAACGGAGTTCTCAGGTAATCTTTGTTAAAGGTAGTTTCTAGGAATGCCATATAGTATAATAGCAAACACTTATGACGCCGAGGAGCCTTTTGCAGCTACAGGTAGATACCACCATGTTGACTTCTTTCCTTACTGAAGAGGTTGCCAAAATGGGTGGTATCTATAGCTGCAACAGGCCTCCGTGCGAAAATTTGTCTCATTTTACGCTCACTCACTTACTGTTCTCAGTCTGTCCTAAAACATAATGTTTTTCGCTTTTGATAAAAAATGTTCTTAATATGTTCTAAGGCATTCTGAAGGACTTCCCAAAAACAATTCTCGAACCGTTACATTCAATGCAGAAGAACATTAGAACTGTAAAAAATACACCGAATATTCTAGAATAGATTGAGAACAACCGTAAATGTACGTTAAATGAGACAAATTTTCGCGGGTGTTTTCGCCTTTTTGTGCATTGAGATTCAGCGCACAACGAGAACCTAATTAGCCTTATGCAACCAGCGTGCCTCTGACAGTCAAGACGAATCCCAAATGTCCCCCGAAACTCAGTTTGTCATTTCGCCAACCAGATGTTGATATTTCATATTTCAGATGATGACTGCCCTTCCAGTGTTTGCGTTAGTTGTGACTTGCCATAGTGCAGCAAACCGCCGCAATCTGCTGTCGAGGAGGCAAAGGAGATTATTGCCTTGATTGCACTAGGGTAGGACCTACTATATTAAAGAGCTAGATAAAGAGCATCGGAATACAGAAAACTATGGCACTCAATATTTTAGTTTCAAAATGTACAGGTTTGCAAGGGGACTTAAACCCAGAAGTCAATTTTATGTCAGTGAGCGTTATGAAATATTTTTTCTCTTTTCTCACGCTGCGTGTTTTTGTGTGTATGTGTGTGCGAGTGTGAGAGCGCGATCGTGTGTAGGTGCAAGTGTGTCTACGAAACAGAGAGAGAGCTAGAGTGATTATACAATTTCACGTTTCACTTTACAGAAAACCCCTTACTGTTCATACGGAAAGTGCAACATATTCGGCTGCGCTTGTGCCTCTGAATGTAGAAGTGACTGCGTCCCTGTGGTCACGTATGTTTAAATCTCTCTCTCTCTCTCTCTCTCTCTCTCTCTCTCTTTCATTTGAAGACAACGAATGGGTTCGAATGATTTTTAAGAAGTACGTCTGTACATTTTAAAAACGAAATGTCTATATATAATTTTTCACTAGATGTTTACATATATTCACCTACATGGGTATTCTGTGGACATTTCTGTCCAGCAAATAGAAATTTGTACAAGAAATCATCGTAGTAAAATAATCATAGAAAAACAATAAATTATTAAATAAACGAACACTACTCAATATTAAAAAAGAAAACAATAATTAGTAATTAAGTGGCGTCATCATCCATCTGTCACCAGAAAGAAAGGATCCTTGTCAAAATCTATATAATAAACACGAGTTCGTCGCATTATTTGTACAGTACTATAAGTAAAGGCTGGTGGAAAATACCGGACCAAAGCTGCCGATGTACGTACAAAAGGAGAAGGGATGCTGAGGATGTTGAGGGCCAAGAAGATGAGGACCAGGATGTTGAGGACCAGGAAGATGACGATCAGGAAGATGAGGGCCAGGGTGATGAAGACCAGGATGATCAGGGCGAAAACTGGGGTCCAGATAAAATGTTTGCCGAGCTTGATATAGATGGGTGAGTTTGAATTTTAGATGATTGTACTTACTATACACACGAACGCACTCATTC
>NW_019775591.1:281655-306188 GCF_001039355.2 Lingula anatina
CAGCGCCTCGCACCGGCCTACGACTCCGCGGTCACCCCGGCGGCTCGACAGCAGCGGTTCTCTCCAGCACCTCGCACCGGCCCACGACTCCGCGGTCATCCCGGCGGCTCGACAGCGGTCTACTCCTGCGCCACTCATCTGCCCAAGACTCGACGGTCACCCCGGCGGCTCGATATCGGTCTACTCGACTCCTGCGCCACTCATCTGCCCACGACCCAGCAGTCATCCCGGCGGCTTACGACAATGGTATCTCTCGATAGCAGTCCAACCGACAGTGATCCATTTCGATTTGGTTTAATTTTATTTTCATTCAATTTTTGTAACCATTTATTCGCTATTAAATTATTTATTTATTTATTTTCTTCGTTCTTGTTGCTTCTATCACCGTCTCGTCCGCAACAATTATTATTATTATTATTAAAACAGATTGCGCCACAAAAGCAAAAACGCCAAATAAGTGGAAGAAAGGTTTATAATTACTGTCATGACCGGGCGGTTGCTCTAAGAAACTAGTAAACGCGTGGTGTTAAAATCAAACTGAAGATGATGTTATCTTTTGTGTGAAATGTGAACAATTCTCCTTTTTTAGTAGAAAGCCAACACAATTTGTATAACTTTTAAGCACAATTGACAAAGTTTGACAACCTTCACATTCATATATCCACCCAAACAAAAAATTATACTGACGGACTGAATGCCTAGACATATGAGGGTTTTACTACAAAAGCGTTTCAGGCATCTGTCGTTGAAAAGGCACATTACGATACTGATGACACCTTTTGATTCAGAAACTACTTTGATCTACTGTATACGGGAATCCAATGCAGAATGAATGGAGAATCGTGTGAATAATTGAAATATATTCTTAGGGAAAAAGTGTGAAAATTTAAAGTAAGATGAACTACTTACAAAAATTAGTTGTTCTCGTATATCACAGGACTACTTGCTGGGACGGATTTAGGCGGTCTTCTGGGTATTCCACCCTGAGCTTCAGAGATAACTTGACACTAACCTCTTCGCTATAGCCTATCTTCATCGTGTCAAGTTACCTCTGACGAAAATAGTTTGACCTAGTTTATATAAGCCAATCGAATCCATGTTTCAAAATTTTTCACCAAAGTTTGGTAAAAACGCTGATTGGTTGACCGTCAATCGGCAATCCTCGGCTGATTCCGCAAGCTCCATACTAACAACATAGTTATTGTCGAGTGCGGAGACATCCGAGTAGTTCCGAGTGCATTACCGCACACAAAGAAAGCATGGAGTATATCGGAATTGAAACCAGAGCAGTTTGATGCCCTGCATAATTATCTACTGAGGGATGATGTATTTTGCGTGCTGCCCACAGGTTACGGCAAGTCCCTGATATTCAGCCTTATCTTTGATTGGTCCGGATTTGAACAAAGCGCGCTTTGACTCGTTCGCGTTCATTGGCTAGATCGTTCAATGAGTCATTGAGTGCGGGCTTTAAATTTGATTGGCGGGCGGCGGGGGCAATCGAATGTGGTCAGAGGTAACTTGACACGATGAAGATAGGCTATAGTGAAGAGGTTAGTGTCAAGTTATCTCTGAAGCTCAGGGTGGGGTCTTCCGGAAGACGGCCAGATTTTTACATTGACGGGTGTCTAATTTTTTTCTGTCGGAAGACGGTCAAAAATGGTGGATGGATCAACAAAGGTAATTTGGAAGACTGCCAGAAAATATCTCTGGATCCGCCCCTGACTTGTATCAAATGAAACCTGCGCAATCAAGATACCCCCCCCTTCTCTCTCTCTCTCTCTCTCTCTCTCTTTCTCTCTCTCACTACACAGGTATCAGAGGTATATGATCTCATACCGGTAGTCTTGAAAGGTTTATAAACGTATAGATTTTTTATTTGAAAAAGAAATACTCATAAAATAGATCACCTTTCATTAAACTATTGTCAATCTCACATCTCCATTTACTGTACAATTGTCTCTCGTGCTGATCAAAATTATTTACAAATTTAATTTTATTCACGGTGTTAAACGTGTGTAAAACAGTGTCAAAAAGTTTAGAAACAGACCAGCTACTGTCTAATCAGAATAACTCTGCGATCGCTATATGCCTAGCCTAGGTGTTTTAGTGTCTCCTGGGGAAAAATTGCTCAAGGTACGTTTTTCATCATAGATGCTGAAATATGTCAATGTGCATGCGAAGGTCATTAAAACTTTATAAACTTTAGATCAAGTATATCAAAGTTGGTAGAACATTTTACCGAAATTGCCAACTGTTTCACGCATTCAAAGCCAAATGTAGCTCCATATAAGAATGCATGACAAGGGCGGATCCAGGATTAATTGAAGGGGCAGGGGGGTGATCCGCAGAGGAGACGCCGACCCTACCCCCTCCTTAGCTTGGGTTAGAGGCCTGCTGAAGGGCCCCAAAAAGTTTGGTAATTTAGAGTGCGAACAGTGATATTTGATGGGGTTCAGAATTATGATTCGGTTAGTCAAACTTGTAATTTCAAAAGGCGCCATTAGTGTATTTTTATAGAAATTGAAGGGGAAAGGTGAGGATCCCCCTGACACCCCCTTAATCTGCCACTACATAATATTGCTTATCATATAATGTAGATTTAAGATTCTTTGGTTGTGCATGTAAATACGGTTATAGAAAAAGTTACGGCCCGATTACTACGTAGGACAAACTCAATCCCCTTCTCTCTCTGTCTCGTTCTCTCATTTTTTTCTGTTTCTCTCTCTCTCTCCAAATTTAATGTTGTATAAAAATAAAGAAAGAAAGAATAAATGTGGTACCTGGTGTCTTGTGTACTCAGTCGTGGTTATCTTCACAAGTGTCCAGGAACTAAACGCAGTCTTAGGCTGTATTCCCAGAGCTTTTAGATCGATCTATCCCCACGGGGAGTCTCACTAGATTACTGTCAGATAATCCGGCTTAAATGTCCGTCCCGCCTAGTACAAGCTGTAAGGGGGTAATTAACTTTCATGTCCGCTCGGCTGACAGCTATTTACCGTAAACCCCCAGGGAGTTAGGTCGATCTAAAGTAGATCGATCTAATCTCTGGAAATGGGGTCTTACTTGCTATCATGTCTATCAC
Organism: Lingula anatina; assembly: GCF_001039355.2. The sequence goes on from NW_019775591.1 coordinate 284,738, forward strand.
CCACACTACTGCTTATATTATTGATTATAACGGTGTAGCATTTTTTTTTTTTTCGTTTTAATGATGGCTATCGTAGCTGGAATGAATTAAACACTGCCCTTTCAAAATACATGAACAGGACTAAACAAATAGTTCAGAGAGGCGTTTGACAACATGAACACCAATGGCAAACGACAAAACTGGGTAAAATGAGAAGGTTGTCAAACTTTGTAAACTTTGTTTAAAAGTTATGTGGGCTTTACTAAAGAAGCAGAATTGTGCACATTTCACACAAAACATTAGCATCATCTTCAATTTGATTATACACCAGGTATTTTCCCGGTACTAGTTTCTACGGATCCAGCGTGCTAACTGTGGATCGATCTATCTTCAACGGAATGTCGCGATGTCTGTCACGCTCATTGAAGCTCCTAGGGAGAAATTAATTATTGTTTAACAGCTTCAGTAGGAGTGCCAGGCATCTAAGCCGCTTAAGCTGAAAGCAATTTAGCGAAAATCCCCTTTGAGATGGATCGATCTTGTTAGATCGATCTAGGTATGGGAAGCAAGTTTTAGCGCAACTACCAAAAAGCCTCGTTATCCCTATTTGTACGCCACACTGGTTTTAGTAGAACCTTAAAGAGATTATTATGAAGTCTAGCTATCTGTCAAGGTCGACGTGGCCCAATTGTAAACACGGATTTCAAAATAATTGCAATATCCGCCATTTTGGTGCTAAAATTGAATATATTTTATTTCTTTGTGCTGTTTGCAATGTATGTGTGTACATGTAGTTATTGTAAAATTTCCAATTTTATGTGAAGAGTTGTTGTCACTTTAAACTTTCAATGTATCTCTTTTCTAAGGGTTGACCTTGTTATTCAGTCGCAGCTGTACGTATAGTTTTGTAAAAAAAAAAAAAAAAAAAAAAAAAAGCCCAGACATAACTTTAATGACAGCGTAACATGCTTTCATCTCACTATTACACAGTGTTTTCGGTATTTCAAAAGGTGCTATCGTAGTCGGTAACTGTATATATTATTCAAACTGTGGGTACGGCATTATTTGTTATATGTGTGTGAAAGGAAACGGAGTTCTCAGGTAATCTTTGTTGAAGGTAGTTTCTAGGAATGCTATATAGTATAATAGCAAACACTTATGACACAAGGGGCCTTTTGCAGCTCCAGGTAGACACAACCATGTTGACTTCTTCCTTTACTGAAGAGGTTGCCAAAATGGGTGGTATCTAAAGCTGCAAAAGGCCTCCCCTGCGAAAATTTGTCTCATTTAACGCTCACTAACAGTTCTCAGTCTGTCTTAGAACATATATATATATATATATTTTTTTTTTTTTTGCTTTTGATAAAAAGTTTCTTAATCTGTTCTAAGACATTCTGAAGTACTTCCCAAAAACAATTCTCGAACTGTTACATTCATTACAGACGAACATTAGAACTGTAAAAAATACACCGAATATTCTAGAATAGATTGAGAACAACCGTAAATGTACGTTAAATGAGACAAATTTTCGCGGTGATTTTCGCCTTTTTGCGCATTGAGATTCAGCGGACAATGGGAACATAATTAGCCCTATGCTACCAGCGTGCCTCTGACAGTCAAGGCGAATCCCAAATGTCCCTTGAAACTCAGTTTGTCTTTTCGCCAACCAGATGTTGATATTTCATATTTCAGATGATGACTGCCCTTCCAGTGTTTGCGTTGGTTGTGACTTGCCTGGCAGCCACAGTGCAGCAAACAGCCGCAATCTGCTGTCGAGAAAGCAAAACAAAGTTTTGCCTTGATTGCACTAGGGTAGGGCCTACTATTACAGAGCTAGATAAAGAGCTTCGGAAGACAGAAAACTACGGTTCTGAATATTTTAGTTTCACAATGTACAGGTTTGCAAGGGGACCTAAACCCAGAAGTCAATTTTATGTCAGTGAGCGTTATGAACTATTTTTCTTTTTTCTCACACTGCGTGTGTTTGTGTGTATGTGTGTGCGAGGGTGAGAGCGCGATCGTGTGTAGGTGCAAGTGTGTCTACGAAACAGAGAGAGAGAGAGCTAGAGTGATTATACAGTTTCACGTTTTACTTTACAGAAAACCCCTTACTGTTCATACGGAAAGTGCAACATATTCGGCTGCGCTTGTGCCTCTGCATGTAGAGAGGACTGCAACCCTGACATCACGTATGTTTAAATCTCTCTCTCTCTCTCTCTCTCTCTCTCTCTCTCTCTCTCTCTTGAAGACAACGAATGGGTTCGAATGATTTTTAAGAAGTACGTCTGTACATCTTAAAAGCTAAATATTTAGATACAATTTTTCACCAGATGTTTACATATATATATATATATATATATATATATATATATATATATATATATATACCTGCTAGGGTATTCTGCTGACATTTCTGTCCAGAAAAAAGAAATGTGTTCATGAAACCATCGTAGTATAATAATCATAGAAAAACAATAAATTATTAAATAAACGAACACTACTCAATATTAAAAAAGAAAGTAAATAGATTAGTAATTTTAATTAAAATTAATTTTAAAATTTTAATTACTTAAAAGTGGCGTCATCATCCACCTGTCACCAGGAAGAAAGGATCCTTGTCAAAATCTATATAATAAACACGGGATCGTCGCTTTATTTGTACAGCGTTAGAAATAGAGGCTGGCTGAGAAGGCCGGAGTACAGTTGCCGATGTATGAACAAAAGGAGAAGGGATGCTGAGGATGTTGAGGGCCAGGAAGATGAAGACCAGGGTGATGAAGACCAGGATGATCAGGGCGAAAACTGGGGTCCAGATGAAATGTTCGCCGAGCTTGATATAGATGGGTGAGTTTGAATTTTAGATGATTGTACTCACTATACACACGAACCCACTCACACACAAACACACACACACACACACACACCACCTCACTAATGGACATGAACACGAACGTTCAGATACACTCAACCAACACCGTCAAGCTTGCATGCCAGCCCAACCACACACGTTCACATAGACCCCATCCCAATATCGAGATCTTTTAGTATCGACCCATCTCCAAGGGGATTCTCGTTAAAATGCCGAAGCTGCTAAACGATAGTTCATCACCCCCTTACAGCTTTAGTAGACGTGTCAGACATCAGAGCCGTTTAAGCCTGATACAGTTTAGCGAGAAAACTTTCAGAGATAGATTGATCCTGCTAGATCGACCTAGGTATGGGAACGGGGTCATAGACACATACTGGGGCATACAGATGTACGTAAGAATTACACCAGCCTAATACGAATTTAGGTTACAACTCTTTTGATATATACGAACTTCATTAAACGTTAGCTAGGGCAAATTATTCAGACAAAAGGCTCTCAGACAATGGACGTTTTAGAGTCTGTCCCCAGGTTCATAAAATTTAACCAAGAAGTTCTCCCAACTTTTTGGTAAAACATGGTGCTTCACTCGCGTTCACGAGTTTGCTTCCTTCTGTTTGGGCAGAATTTTCTTGGAGTTCACATGCGCCCACATAAAATATGGCGTTAGTGAGTGTATATGCATCAGTTACATGTAAGTGAGTGTCCAGTGTGATTCACTTTCATAATAACCAAATTATTCAACTGCAAATATTCGAAAACAGAACGCTCAATGTGGAAAGCTAAAATACTAGTATCTAGCGCTCGTTCAGAAAAAGACTTAAGATAAACCCTTCTCGACTTCCTTAAGGCTAATGCACGTAGCGTTAATAGGATCATTCTGTTATGTTTCAGAGATGGTTATATAAGCATGGATGAGTTCAGCAGTGCCCTACAGGGTTACCCAGATATTAACGCTGCGTTTAAGGAAATGGACGCCAATGATGACGGCAAGATTGATCGCCAGGAGTTCGATTCTGATCTGCAGTAGCTCTAAAAAACATCACGTCTTCCTCCCTTTATTGAAATTAGAAATGTACCTTTATCATTATGTGAGACGAAATGATAATGCTGTTTATATGTAATTCAGATACTTATGCAACTTTTTTCTTTTTATTTCGCGAGATATTTTAAAATTTGGAATTATGTGAGACAAAATGATAACGTTAATTATATGAAATTCGGTAAGCAATGCGACTTGTACTGTCATGATTTACTTTTGAGTTTGGCTTGCTATCGGCACGTGTCTGTCCCTAGTGAAATGAAACAATTTTGTTGAGTCCACAGAGGTTTCACAGGTGTGGAACATTTTGAAACTTCAGAAGAACATTAATTCAACTTTCCTACTTTTACCTGAAGTTTTACAAAGTTTGATAACCTTCACATTTGAAGATACCGGTGTAACATGAAAATCCCCCCCCCCCCCATCAAAAGTTGACTCCCCCTCCACAAAACTTCATAAATCTTATTTCACTTGAGTATATGACTGTGATCTTGAAGTATGTAAAATGGAGGATACATTGACACATTTTTTAGTTTGCAGGTGAAAATTTTCATGAAAAAATAAGAAAATTAAAAATGTGCACTTAACCGCCCATTGTCTCCCTTATGAAAAAGATATTTATTTGATATTGGATGATCATTTCAACATCTTTCCTTTAAATTTACTTTATGAAGATTATATTGGAAATATTTTAAAGTTTGATGGTAAAATATTGGATGAAAAAACTAAGAAATATTAAAAATAAGAAAAAAGATGTGCAGTTTATCACCCAATAACTCCCCTATGAAAAAGCTATCTATTTAATATTTGATGATCATTTCAACACATTTCCATAACTTTTACTTTTTGCAGATTATATTGGAAATATTTGAAAGACGAGGGGAGTCAAAGTCCTACGGGTACCAGAATGCAAATTTATTATCCATTTAAAATCATCAATCCCTATTTTTCATTCAGCTTTGGGGAAAAATGGGGAAAACAACAGCAAATATAAAATGGGGCCTTTCCCTAATGGGAGTCCATAGGAGTCCAAATCCCATGCATATGAAAATGAAGATTTTCATATATATTTTTTTTTCATTTATTTTCACCCAATATTTTACCATTCAAACTTTCAAATATTTCCAATATATTCTTCATAGAGTATCCTAAAAGAAAAGATGTCAGAATGAACATCAAATATCAAATAAAAAAGTTTTTTCGTAGGGGAGTCATTGGGTGTTAGAATACAAATCCTTAATTTTTCTTATTTTTCATGTGTTTTTTTTTCACCCAATTTTTTACCATCAAAATTTCAAGTACTTCCAAAATAAACTTAAATAAACTTCATAAAGTATCATAAAAGGAAAGATGTTGAAATGGTCATCAAATGTCAAATAAATAGCTTTTTCATAGGGGAGTCCTTGGGTAGTAAAATACAAATCTTTATTTTTTTTTCATGGACATTTTCACCTGCAAACTAACAAAAAGTACCAATGTGTCCTCCATGAAGTATCCTACAAGACCATAGTCATTTACTTACATTTGCTATTTCCATGATGAAAATCTGACTGGGGAGTCATATTTTAGGGGAGTCAGATTTTCATAGTACACCGGTATATCATGATAGAAAAACTCTCCGAGACAGACTGAAACAGAGATATGGGGGCTTTTCATCAAAAGCGGCTTGTCTATTTCAAAAGGGCATTGAACAATACTGGTGGTATCCAATAGTAAATTACTTTGATCTGCATGAGAATGAAATACGATATTAATGAAGAAGGATGATATTCAAGTAAACTACTCAGTGTCATGAAACAGACATTCATGCTATACATCAACTTAATATACTTTCCAGAATTCGAGAGAATTTACCTGCGTTTCAGTTTCCCCTTCCACAGTCTGTGCAATCCATATACAGACTTGACATTTAATATGGAATATTTTTTCCAAATCATAATTCATCAGTTTTTTTCCTATTTTGCCGACTGATAAATGAAAATAAGGATCAAAATCGTGTTTTAATAACTTCTGATAAACTGTTCCATGTCATTGTGACATCAGTTCTTTAATTGACTTCGCAAATGAAGGAAACAAAAATACATTGCCAATTTTAAGTCATACGACAACCATTGAAAGCGATATTTTGGATCTCCATATTTTCCAAATTATCGTCTTTAAAAGAGTTACACGACCCACAAAGGACCTTCATGTCAGTGTCTAGTCACAGTAACGGTCGCCGCTATGCCTGACCTTATCTTTCTGCTACCAGAGCTTTCAAGAGGCAAGGCATTTCTTGCGATAGTTTTTTTAGAATTTAATCTGGAATAAAATTCCAGGCAACGGTTAAAGCTTGTCCAATTTGGTTCAGTTTTGTTGTAGGACATGCAGGCCGTTGATTTGGCGACTATTGACCTAACCACATATTGTTAAAGTGGTTCAAATATGGCGATTTTGATGACCAAGGTAGCTGCTCATTCCCTTGGTTCTGTAAGTTATCTGCTATTAAAAGTGCTCTGTGTGAACCAGCAATCTGATCGTGCAACCTAAAACTGTTCCTAAGGTGCCCCTATCAAATGATAGTCAAGTGGTTCCCAGATTATTCCTTTATTTGATCTGGTTCAGGTTTTAATCGATGACTTCCATTGGTGTTTTGGCACCAATGTGGTATCAACTCCAAATATTGACGCTGTCAATGGCCCTAGTCACTTCAGAAGGGGCACACATCTTGTCGTAGGCCTCTTGAAGATGTCCGTAAACTCTTTTTTGACCAATTTAGCGGTACAGGTGAAATCTGACCTCAATAAAGAAAACAACGCGGTTTCAGTGTTCTACCCAGAAACGGTCATGGTCCCCAATTCATTAGAGAAACAGACTACGCTGTTTTGCTGTTTACAGTGGCCTCCTCAGAGGTGGGCTGGTATCCCAATCTGCTTAAACCAGTTTGGTGTTCGCTAAGAGCCTTGAAAAACGCGTTTTGGTGACAATTTGCCCCTCGTTTAAAACGGACTGGGTGGTTTTGGTTTAATTGCAGCAGCATATCCTGAAGGACATTGAGTCCTGTATTCTGGTGGTAAGATATTGATACATTGGACGTGGTGTCTGTGTTGGTACATAAGCCTGGGCATTACTCTGTGAAACTGTGCGGACCGTTCCTTTTGGGGCAATAATCTGTCTGGCAATGTCTGTCTTTTTCGCGCCATTCTGACACAGTTTAACGATTTTGAAAAACAGTGCTTAACTCATTTTACGCACTGCAAAACCGACCGCTTGCATGTAAAATTTCAAATTCTTCTATGCAATGGTTGCCGACATATGGATACTTTTTTGACAGAACCATGCCTCGCCAAAGCCAAGCTTTGACCAGCTCAAAGGAGCACTACCCAATGAAATCAATGCATATTTAACAATGCAGCAGTGTATCAGACTTGGTAATCAGTTAATTGGTAGAGACACACTCTTCTTCATACTTCCCCAGTCAGATATCTTATATGAGATCTGAGTTTTTTCAATAAAGAACGCATTTTTACCTAGGTATACCTTTAAAACTGAAATATTCCATATTAAATGTCAAGTCTGTAGTTTTCAAAAGCCACGTGAGCTTCGTCACTGCAACGGCATTTGAATGGACGGATCTGCGCCTGTATTTCAGTATACTAGATAGGTCAAAACGTGTTGCACATGTTTCAAGATTGCATGTCTATATTTCACATAAAGGATTCATGTTGATTCACCGTATAGATCTTGATAAATACATACTTAAAAGACCATCACCGTCACCATTCTCCATTCAATCTGTATTGCATTCCCGTATACAGCAGATCAAAGTAATTTCTGGATCAAAAATACCAGTATTATTCAAGGGGATTGTCAAAACAGATGACTCATCTTCACAATACAAATCCTCTTTATGTTAAGTTTTACACGTATGAATGTAAACTTGTGTTTACTTTTTACTACAACGGCAGAATAATTCACACATCTGAACTTCTATTTGGAGTTTAGAAAGCTGACCCTTTCTTTTTGTAACGGCATCACCTTGAATTTGAACTTAACACCACCCATTTGCTGGCTACTTACAGCAACCGCTCGGACATGAATGATTATAAATCTTTCGTTCTCAAGTTATTTGCCCTGTCTTTCTTAATGGTTTTTTAACTGTTTGTTGAGGCCCCGGTTACAAAAAAAAATTTAAAAAAAAAATAAGTCAGCTACCCTGGCCGAGAACTTTATTACCATGGTTGCATGGTCACATGGGCACATCTTACCTATCAGGAGGAGTGTAACAGCACTCTCATGGAAATTGTAGTCAACTAAGCCAGGGAACAGACTTAAGTGTTTTAGTGAAACTGGTTCCAGTTCATCACTAGGACCCAAGATATATGTGTTTTAGCGTCACAACCATGCAGTCAATCAGTTCCCGAAAATATGGTATCTGTGTGCTGCAGTTTTACACGCTATGAAGTGTTGATGTTTACATCAGTTCACTGAGTTTTAGTTTTGAAATATTGTCATTTTAAAAGTAAGCTAAATTATCAACTTAAGAAACTTTTTTTTTGTTTGCACACTCTTTGTCCAGAAGAATTTATTTAAACTTTCCAATGCCTTATATTGAATTCCCACGTGTGGTAGATGAAAGTAATTTCTGAATCGAAAATACCAGTATTGATCAAGGCTTCTGTATAAACAGACGAGACGCTTTTAATGTAAAACCCACATATGTCTGGGTGGTTCAGTCCATGTCAGAGACAGTTTTATTTATTGTTCTATCCAGGTAAACAGACGAAAGGGTGGTTACCAAAGTTTTTAAACTGGGAATAGAAGCGATCAAAGTTTTGTATACTGTCTACATCACCTGCAGAATTGTTAACATTTTTAAAACTTCTATACAGAACTGACAGATCGAATTGTCCCGTTCTCTCCGTTAGGGCATCACCTTAAATCTGAAATTAATCAACATCTCGACATTATTTTTTTGAAACAACCCCAAGACTTTGAAGGTAAACATGAATCGTTCTTTGTCGATTCATTTGTCCTGCCTTTCTTAGTGACGTATTCAAGCTTTTCAGCAATTCTAGAAACTACCCCTAACAAATTTTTTTTTAAGAACCCAGTTTCCTCTCTTTCTCTTATAGTTAGCAATTTCATCTCCAATTTTGAACAATATATACACTTTCCAACAGCAACATGCCCAAAATCTTTGCCAAGGCAGAGGAGTGTAAATTTAAGTGTACATCTGGACTGAAGTATGCTATAGAGATCAAAGCATATGTAACACTGTTACTAACAGGGGGTTGGGTCCGGTTTTTAGAAATGACAAGCCGCGGATGCAAAGCCGACCTTCGCCCCCACCCCACCCCACCTCTTGGCGTGGGGTTAAGGGCCCGCTGAAGGGCTCCGAAAAATAGTATTTTAGAGGGCGCGATGCTGTGATTTTTTTTTTTTTTACAGAAATCTAAGGGGGGGACGGTCAGCCCCCCCCCCTGACACCTCCCTAAATTCGCCACTGTGTAACACGGGGACCATGCAAGGCTTTGTATTTTACAATAAAATGTTTGAAGTCTGAATAAACATGCACAAACTCGGCAACCCTTCTCAAAGGTGACACGAGGTGAAGCTCTGACATTGATATTTTAAGTGTAATCTTTTTAAAAACATCGAGTTATTTGCATCGGCATCTTAGGACGCCTTATGACGGCCAAATGACTTTCTCAGGCTTCGGAAACAAATTCGTGAGGGTTTTATTTTTTAATATTTGAGATTTTTATCTGAGATTTTATCTGAGATTTTTATTTATTTGTAATACCTGGAATTGGAATGTTTTGTACCAAAAGCAATTCGCTTTGATTGCTCTTGATTGTGTAGAGAATTGAGGTGCTCTTTTTGGTCATTGAATTATTCCATTGCGGTAGATAAGATATTATTGTCGCACCGACTTACATAACACTGTTTCCATTCACATTCCGAAGGTATAAAAGTGCGCAGTACTTATACGTTAACTAGCCTCTGAACATTTTCTTTGACATATTTGGGACGGAGGAAGTTAAGATGTCTAGTTACATCGTGTTCATATTACCTGTCTTTATATACAGAATATAGAAAAAAAAGACGTTTTTATATCATGCTCCTATTATTTTTACAAGTGTTCTCTGCCCCAAATGCATAAAGATAAAATGTTATCTTATCGTGTTGTTAGAAAAACTGCTTTTTTCTCTAAGCCCACGTCTTCATTCCCGTTTAGCTCTAGCTAAAAATTACCACTCGGCTTTACGTCTTACACCACTACACGTCACTTCCGGCACAATCCGTCTCCTTCGGTACCCTCTATTAAGAATGAGCAGAGCGTACTCCTTGAACGGACTAATTTGGGTGTCCGATAAAGATTAATGGCCGATTATCCCACCCTGTAATTATCATGCGGCCTTTATTGGTTGGGAGGGTTGGGAGTCCATGCGGCCTCTTGGTAAGGTTACTTTCCGGCGGCACTGTAGAATGCGTCTGTGGGTGCGTTCACAGGGTTGTGGGTCCATGCGGCCTCTTGGTAAGGTTACTTTCCGGCGGCACTGTAGAATGCGTCTGAGGGTGCGTTCACAGGGTTGTGGGTCCATGCGGCCTCTTGGTAAGGTTACTTTCCGGCGGCACTGTAGAATGCGTCTGTGGGTGCGTTCACAGGGTTGTGGGTCCATGCGGCCTCTTGGTAAGGGTACTTTCCGTCTATATGCGTCTGTGGTTGCGTTCACAATGAGACTAGCGTACTTCAGTCAGCAGAATCCACCCACGGCCCTATAATGCCTCACAGTGTATGGTAGATTAAAGTCATTTTAGGGTAAAAAATAAGTATTGTTTAAGACCTGCAAAATCAGACGAAACGCTCTCTTAAAAATAAAAAAGCACGGCCATTACTTTAAACTCTTTTTTATATTTATTTTTATTGTCTCTGTTAGTGGCGTCTTCTAGCTGTTGTTTCAGCTCATCTCCACGCTTCATGGAATGGTCCAGTCCAACCATTAACCAGATAGGATATATGTCATTTATACCGCGAAATAATTATGGATTATATTAATTAATTAATTAATTAACTAATATATATATATATATATATATAGGTGCTGAAATGCGCTCTTTTCGTTCCCCTACAAAAATCAGTCAAACTGAAAATAGCACATAACAATAACAATATTGGTTGCATTTGACAATCTTAATTTATTTAGCAGCGTCATTGTTATGCCTCACATTATTCCTTAGTTCAGCAAATTTCGTGGGTTCAGTTCTTTTTCATCGAAGATTAAAGTCATTACTGATCAAGATCGAACTCCTCGGAAACAATTTTTTCCAAGTCGTCAAACGCTCCTTTAATCCCCTTCTCAGTCCTGATCATGTATGTTGAAATGGGCAGCGTTGAATTCATCCGAGTTTAGATAGCCAGCTCTAAAGCATAAAAAACAAACTATATTTTAATATGATATATATACAATTTGGTGTTCACATCACAGATGTGCCGTGGTAGAGAATTGATTCATACACTGTAAACTGTAAGCCCTCCTTGAACACTGTGGATGCAGCTGGGGCATTTATATATATATATATATATATATATATATATATATATATATATATATATATATATATATATATATATATATATATACCGTGTATATATATATATATATATATATATATATATATATACACACCGTGTATATATATATATATATTAGGAATGTGGGGGCTTACAGACCGTTGCGTTGTAAAGGCGTATTGTGAGTTTGAATCATGGCAGCAGGTTGTTTGTATGTGCAGCATTTTAGTGGATTTAATCGTGTATTCAAAAAAAAAAAATCTCCGAAGATAAGCATGCTGTAATAACATAACAAGATTCAACGATCCAGAGCCCATTTTTAAATGAATAAGCTATCGTTTTTGGCTTAACGTCACAGTTCGATGTTCTTGTTTACCTGAAATATGACACGGAAAAAAACGCCGCTTTGTAATTAAGAATGCCTTAACTGAATTAGCTGTCTGCTGACCTTCTATCAGCATTTAGGGTTGAGGTTTTACTAAAATAAGGTGTCTCAGTTTGCTTTATACATTGGTCATTGGAATATAAAATGGTATTCATCTTCATTTACCCCTTGGGTTCACAGGCGACAGATTCTGTCGCACGTGCAGTTTTTGGCCTGGTGTGCCACCCAGTTTTGTTGTAGAGTTTATGGTCACTAAGAAGTAGTTTAGCAAGGGTTGACGAAGTGTCATAATTTGTTATTTTATCAACATTAGATGCCCTTTTACACTTTTGCTTAGTATACGGAAGAGAAACAATTTACTGTTGGCTTGAAGTTAGCTATTGCATCTCTCTTTCTCTCTCTCTCTCTCTGTGTTTGTTAAGTGCGATGTGCAATCACCGTTCAAACTCACCCCTCTGCATCAATGGCGTTAAACACTCCCCTGGCGTCCATCTCACCATCCTCGGTGTCCCTTCCATATAAGCGAGTGCATCTGCAAGAGCTGTCTGGTTTCCTCAACCATCCACGTGATTTCACACTGAAAAAAAGGACGTCAGCTCAGTAAACCAAACTGAAGTAAAGAAATCGAGGGTTTGTGTAACAGAAAGTACGCCCTCCATGTAGTCAGAATGGTTAGGATTAGCCTGACCGAAGTGAATCAAAATCAAGGGCGTGGTTTACCTGTAAAAATGAATGGGAGGCGGAGTTTCTATCATGGGGGACTCTCTGTCACGTTACACTGGTATAGATGATTTTGACGGAAACTCCATGTTCAGTTTCCATTTATTTATTCAATAGTATTAATTATGGGGTTTCTCGCTTAATTGCTTTCAGCTTAAGCGGCTTAGATGTCTTCCACGCCAACGGAAGCTGCTACACAATAATTTCCTCCTAGCACCTTCCGGAGGCGTGACAGACATCTTACCCGCTTTGTTCGATTGCAAATTAGCAAGAATCCCCTTGTAGATAGAGCGATCCAAAGTTAGTACGATAAGGTATGGGAAAACTCCTTAAGCACGGAGCGTGGAAGACGTTAGCTGCTAGGATTTGCTTATACACCCGCGCACATACCAATCTAATTACTGGAGAATATCCATCTTTATTTGTATGGAATTGAAATGATAGAGAGAGAGGGGGCAGACAAAGACGAAACTTACGTTGAAACGGGTCCGCAGTCATTTCTACAGCCATCTCTACATGCACAACCGAATATATTACAACCTCCTTTTCCACAGTGAGGATTTTTCTGTAATGTAAAATGAGCAGTTATGGTTTTCTCTACCTGCTTGTCTTATGAGAGAGAGAGAGAGAGAGAGAGAGAGAGAGAGAGAGAAGGAGAGAAAGGATTAATTACCAGGCCAGATATCAAATTGCAATAAACTATGTAAAGTGAACTTCCTTATACAAGTCCCATTTTGAACTCGGTACAAAGCCCTACAATAGCTAGGATCTGTTTGACGTCTGAAAAGCAAAACCAGTTATACGGTACCCTAGAGCAGTCGCCGCAGAACCCTCCTTTCGCTACAGCATAGCAGCACACGGCGTTTGTTTGTTGCCAGACAACTGCCAGACAACACGCAAATAAAACAAGCACTGAGATGCAAGTCATCTTCTGAAATGAAAAATGACAATATAAAGTTGAGCAAACACAATCTTACTTTCAAAAGACACTGAAAACGTACCTATTTGCTGTCAACAACGATAAGGAAAATCCAGATGCATTTACATGTAGATAGTAAAAAATTAAGTAACTTAATGCTTAAAAACGGAATCAGTGTCATGAAATACATGCTTATACTATGCAGAATTTCATGGACACACTTTCGGCAGAATTGTACCTGAGATGTTGTATGCGAGATCCGAGATCCTTTCTCTCAGTATCTAATTAATTTTGTGTCAAGCGGTCTCAGCAATTTATACACTGTTAATCGACTTTGCAAACCTTTCATCTTTTCAGAATACCAGTATTGTTCAAAGCGTTTGCAAAAACATAAGTGACGCTTTAAAAACAAAAACCCGCTTATGTCTAGACGGAAACAGTTTATTTTTGTTCTTTATTTTTATTTTCATCAGCAGGTAAATGTATGATCGTGAAGTTTATCAAACTTTGTAAACTATGTTTCAAAGTTATGAAAGCTACAGGTATGTGGAGTTTCTACTGCAGCTGTAGGTTTGTTCAAACTTAATTCACACAAAACCTCTACACAGAGCTTATAAACTTGTTTCTGCCATTGGTGACGACGTCACCTTAACTTTGATTGAAGGGCACTCGATTCTAAAATATACCTGCCCAATGAGGCACGCTGACGTAACACCAGGGCACTGCAAACAGTGTAAGTCCGTTCAAAGTCGTTCATAAATTGAATATAATTTTCTCCAATTTACATTCTGATGAAGCTCTGGCCCTGTCGGATAATAATAATAATAATAAGTAATTGGCAGGAGTAATTGGCTTGCATAACTTTCTCTCTGTGAATTACAATAGTCTCGTCTGACTGTTAGCGGACCCTTGTTTACTTTTTGTGCGACCCGATTAACTGTACAATGCCATCTCTATTTGGATCAATAAAAATGCGCTTCTTTTTGTTCATCCAATTTAACTGGCTCAGTCACCGTGAGCTGGGAGTTTTAAGACTTAAAATCTAATACGGAATCCTTCACCGCTGAGGGGAGAGTAGTGAAATACCTTCAACTGAAATTCAATTTTTGCTCCAATAGCGAAGATTAATAATAATAAAACACATTTTATAATAAATTTGTGTTTGTGTTGTGCCCAATATTTTATGTCCTAGCTTTCTCAGCCTCTGTTCTCAACAGTATCCAAACCACATTGGTTTCATATGATACAAATTAAGCATGATAGACGAGCACTCCTGATTAGCTGGCTGACTGATCTATTTTGCATTTTCATTTTCACAAAAATATTCAACATTTCATCATCTTTCTCCATTCAATCCCCATCGCACCATCAAGTTAATTAGATTAAAATACTTTTTAATCAAGAACACCAGTATTGTTCACAACTCTGTAAAAACAGTATCAGCAATCTATATATAGTATGAAACAGCTACCCAAACCTTTCATCATCTTTTTCCACGCATCCTACACTGTATTCCCGTGCAAAGTAGATATAATTAATTTTAGCATTAAAAACTTGCCAGCATTGCTCAAAGCGTTTACAAAAGCAAAAATACGCTTTCGAAATAAAAACCATTTATGTCTGGGCGATTCAGACTTTCTCGGAAACAGTTGTATTTATGTTTCTATCCTGGCAGTTATATGGATGTGAAGGCTATTTGTAAACTCGCTTTAAAGGTTCACAAGATTGCCAGAGTTGCCGATCAGTCACGACAGCAAATTTAAGCCTTTTTTCTTAAATTCTTTTATGGCAGTACTCTTTATTATTTCAGTGCATCACCTGTTGTAAACCAAATGGCCTTTTCTAGATGTGTGAACGGGTTGAATGGACGCTTTCACCAGTTCACAATGTTAAAATACTGCGGTAATACCTGGTACATGTATGTCTCAGTTTTACATTCTTTGCCGTTTTGATATTAAAACCACACAGGTTAATTTAAAAAGATAAGATATAATTAAGACTTAATTACATAAGTCAATCAATTTTTCTTTAAATATACTGTGTTTACACATCATTTAAAATCAAGGAGTAATATCTTATGGACCATTCATTGAGATACACCGTACATGTACCTGTAGCTAGTGGAGAACTGTTATGATGGGATAGGACTTGTTCTACGGAGGAGACGTATGGCTGAGTTTTGAATAGTTTTTTTTTTTTTTTTTTAATAGCAGGCCCCTAGCCAAGGGGGGTTCGGAAGGTTCGAAAGAACCGCCCTTTTTGCTGGAAAAAGGTCCACTTTGGATAAAATTTGATCTAGGTACATGAAAGTTTTTAAGTAAAAGGTCCACTTTTTCAGAAAACGAACCCCCCATTTGAAATTGCTGGCTACAGGCCTGAATATTGAGGTATCCCCGACAACTAACGGTAATTTAACCAAGAAGTGACAAATGCATGAATGAGAAACTTTGTTTGCTTGCTGTCAGTACGGTAAAAGGTCGCAGATAGCCGTCACAGACTAAAATTAGATGATTCACACTCTTTGTTAATTATAATATCACATTTGTTGTTAAAAAATAACACCCGTTGCTGCAACCGGGACCTGGATTCAACTCTTTGAGATCAATCTTGTCATCATTAACGCCAAACACTCCTTTATCTCTTCCTCAGTCACAAAAAAAAATATATATTTTAGCTACGCACAGCACGTTACGTGACAGAAATATACTGGTTGCATTGCATAATGAAACCGAAATTAATTCATACACTACATATCATAATAATATACCACAAAGAATGATGAATGAAGTAAAAAAAAAGTAACGCAAAGTGAACATTCTAATTACACGTAAACAACGGCTGGTTTTGTTAATGTAATTCTGAACAGGTGAAAAGAAAGTGTACCCTGAGTGTCGGGGCATTTATAGAGCTAGCTTGCTCACTATACCTTTTCGTGTGGTAGCTTTACAGTGGTGATGTGGGTTATATAAGAAATCAAGACCGAGCTGGCAATATCGAAATCTAGAACTGAGAGTAGGAAAAGGAAATTGATGAAAACAACATTTCACAAAAATATTCAACATTTCATCATCTTTCTCCATTCAATCCCCATTGCACCATCCAGTAAAGTAGTTTTAAATATTTTTAATTAACTTTAAACACCAGTATTGATCACAGCTCTGTAAAAACAGTATCAGCAATCTATATATAGTATGAAACAGCTACCCAAACCTTTCATCATCTTTTTCCACGCATCCTACACTGTATTCCCGTGCAAAGTAGATAAAATAATTTTTTCATTACAAAGTTGCCAGCATTGTTAAAAGCGTTTACAAAACCAAAGATACGCTTTCGAAATAAACATCATTTATATCTGGGCGATTCAGACTTTCTCGGAAACAGTTGTATTTATGTTTCTGTCCTGGCAGTTATATGGGTGTGAAGGCTATTGTAAACTCGCTTTAAAGGTAACAAAATTTGTGTGAAATTTCACTCTGCCGTCACCATAACTTTGAGTTAAAAGTCAAAGGTTCACAAGATTGCCAGAGTTGCCGATCAGTCACGAAAGCAAATTTAAGCCTTGCTTTCTTAATTCTTTCGGCCTGTCTTCCTTAGTTCCGTCCTCTTTTATGGCAGTACCCTTTATTCTTTCAGTGCATCACCTGTTGTAAGTCAAATGGCCTTTTCTAGATGTGTGAACGGGTTGAATGGACGCTTCCACCAGTTCACAACGTTAAAATGCTGCGGTAATACAGAATGTATGTCTAAGTTTTACATTCTTTGCCGTTTTGATATTAAACCCACACAGGTTAATTTAAAAAATCAAATAGAAAAGTAATTACGACTTTATGACACAAGTTAATCAAATTTTTCTTTAAATAAACTGTGTTTACATATCATTTAAAATCAAGGAGTAATATCTTATGGGCCATTTATTGAGATACAATGTAGCTAGTGGAGAACTGTTATGATGGGATAGGACTTGTTCTACGGAGGAGACGTATGGCTTAATTTTAATTTTTTTTTCATTTAATAGTGAGGTATTCCCGACAACAGACGGTACTTTAGCCAAGAAGTGACAAAGGTATGAATGAGAAGCTCTGTTTACTGTCAATACGGTGAAGGGTCGTAGATAGTCATTGCAAACTAAAATTAGATGATTCACACACTTTGTCAATTATAATATCACATTTGTTGTTAAAAATAACACCCGTTGCTGCAACCAGGACCTGGTTCCAGCTCTTTGAGATCAATCTTGTCATCATTAACGCCAAACACTCCTTTATCTCTTCCTCAGTCACAAAAAAAAAAAAAAAAAAAAAAAAAACATTTTAGCTACGCACAGCACGTTACGTGACAGAGATATACTGGTTGCATTGCATAATGAAACCGAAATTAATTCATACACTACATATCATAATAATATACCACAAAGAATGATGAATGAAGTAAAAAAAAGTAACGCAAAGTGAACATTCTAATTACACGTAAACAACGGCTGGTTTTGTCAATGTAATTCTGAACAGGTGAAAGGAAAAGGAAAAGCTACAGCAGCTTGCTTACTATACCTTTTCATGTGGTAGTTTTACATAGCTGAGGAGGGTTATATATGAAATCAAGATCGAGCTGGCAATATCGAAATCTAGAACTTAGAGTAGGAAAAGGAAATTGATGAAAACAACTGCACATCTTCTCAAATCACTAAAAACAATTTTGTACAACAGTTATCAAGCTTAACAGAGCTAGAATCACCTTCCATTCTGAATTTATTAAACTGTGTAATTACCCTCTTGCGTTTGAGCTTGTGTAGGAGGGTTTGCGTGTGTGTGTGTGTGTATGTACTAGTATAAATGAGTGTAAATTGCGAGTGCGTGTGTGTGTGTTTATGTGTGTTCGAATGTCTTGTACAGTGCCGCCGGAAATTCCCCTTATCAAAAGGCCGCATGGTCTCCCAACCCTGCCCCGTATGGTACTTGTTTGGGGGGACAATACGTGATCAATATGTATTATTCTACTTCTCTTTATAAATATACGCTCGCTCTCTAGCGCGCGTGTTTGTCTTAAGGGGGATCTGTTTCTTTACCCGCTTAGATAAGGCAGAAATAATAATGGGATAATGATGTCACGTCAAACATACATCGCTAATTCGAACTGATGACGCAAGAGCAGCGTTTTTGTTTTGAAAATAGCGAATTTGATTTTTAACTGATGTCTCTTTCCTGAACAGTCATGGATTCCACCTATTCATAAAAAAAAACAAATGGTTTCAGACTAGCGGGAATAAAAACATTACCTCCTCTTATGAATGACATGATATGTTAGAAATATATGAATAAATAGAAAAGCATACGTTTGTTAACTCCGTGTATAAGAATAGAAAGCGTGCACTTGTAACAGATCAGCAGAATATACAAAAATTACAGGAGTTATTTGTGCATGTATACTGTAACTGTAAGGGACAATATAGACAGCCTAAAGGACTACCCCAGCAGTAGTACGTGTATCAGGCCCGTAGCCGGGGGGGGGGGTTCGGGGGTTCGAAAGAACCGCCCTTTTTGCTGGAAAAAGGTCCTCTTTGGATAAAATTTGATCTAGGTACATGAAGGTTTAATGGTAAAAGGTCCACTTTTTCAGAAAACGAACCCCCATTTGAAATTACTGGCTACGGCCCTGTGTATATTGGACAGTCCATAATACATCCAAGAGACTTGCTGGCTATGACATATGTCCTAAAGGATCCTATCACTGTAGCATCTTTGGCAAATTTCCAAAAGGGTCCTATAGGACAGTTAAGGACATCCCACAGGATTTTTAAACAAATTCCTATTATTGGACTGCTACAAGAAATTTTCCGCGAGGAAATAATAATAATAATAAGAAGAAGAATAATAACAACAACAAAGCGCTGTTATAGTTATTTTGTCATATTCTCGCAAGCCATTCCAATCTAATGTTGCTTATATCATATTGCATAGAATAGCCGAATAATAGTGCTCATGCATACTGGTGCTTTTTTTTTTTTTTTTTTTTTTTTTCTTTTGCTCGGTTAGTGTATATTCTGAATAGAAACCATAATATAATAACAATTTATAGTCACATGAAATATTGCATAGCGTCTCATAAGCGGTCACTACAAAGAATTGTATGATGATATGTGAAATTCTTATCGTCTCCTTAAAGAATGAATGGGAATTAAGGAGCGAAAAAACATATCGCCATTTTTCACTATTTCACCTGTTAATCCTGTTGCCACATTCACTGATACGAAAGCGATGGCAACTATCTCGATCAAGTCGTTTCATTTTTCCTGCAAATCATGGTAATATAATCTTTGCTCTTCTGTCTCCCGAGATTAATAATCCGCCTACTGCTGTTTCTGGGGTTACGGTCTAGCTGGTAGCGCTGCACGGCAACGAGGCTGTTATGCGTGGTGATGCGCATGCGCGAGGAGTAAGTCAAAATTGACAACGCGGTTTGCGT
The DNA here is from genome assembly GCF_001039355.2 of Lingula anatina. Next base: position 304,666 of record NW_019775591.1, read on the forward strand.
GTAGCGGTGGTTTCGTGCATTGGACCCAGGGGGCGCCACGCAGTTGATGTCACGTGCACACCTCTCCCACGTGAGAAGAATCTTCCGGTGAGCCTCGCTCCCTTTCACCCATCCGCTCACGAGCTCAGAGAAAGAGGATTTGGCTTTGAATGCCTTCTTCTTCTTATGGAAATATTTGAACGTCCCCTTGTGGGAACGCTTTCTCATGTCTTTGTCTTGGTCCAGTAGAAAGAAATTCAAGTCTTTTTCCAGGTGCTCCCTGATCACGGTTAGTGATCCCCGCACATCAGCCTCGGGGTCCATCCAAACAACGCGGTGGTGGGTTTCCAAGACTTCTTTTAGAATGATGGGTTTTACCACTCGCTGTTTCAGAGATTTCACATGTTTTGGGTACCTGGAGAAATCGAAGGACACCAGTGACGTCATGCACCACTTCCGGATCTGGTGCCGCTGTTTTTCATCCAATCCAATGTCGTAAATGATTATTTTTGTCTTTGGCTCCCAAAAGTGGATGGAACCCACCAGATTTGAGAGTGAATTGAAGCTGTCTTTGTCTGAAGCTGTAACGATTATGAAATCGTTTTTGGAGTTTACTAGTGACTTCCTGGTGTCGACACTGGGGTGTTTAATTGTTTCATATTTCACATTTAACACGGATGCTTGACTGGGTTTACCCAAGTATTTCAAGGCACTGCTAGCTTTCAAAGGCTTTTGCAGCTCTCGACTTTTTGCAGGCCCAATCAAAGGCAGATGAGCTGATATAAGAAAAAAAATATATAAATGGTAAAATACTGAACATGGTTTAAAGGCAAAGAAACAAATATTACATGTACAAACAGGTTACCTCAGAAAGACAAAATACGTTTACAGAATTGATTGTTTAGAATTTCAATAACCATTTTTTGTCTTTTATATCAAATGAAATATGTATCTTTTAAAAGGTAGTAATTAACAGATACACTGAGTTCTACCCTCCGTTTTTGTATCTTGACGTTTTCTAACGGTTGATTTTCCTTATCTTTTAAGCAATGATGACAAAAGCATAGACTCTTAGCACTAATGTCATTATTCACACACACACACACACACACACACACACACACACACAAACACACACCTCCAAGGTATATACAGACTTGACATTTAATATGGAATATTTCAGTTTCGAATTAAGGTATACCTAATTAAAAATGCGTTCTTTTTTCAAAAAACTCCGATCTCATATAAGATTTGTGAATGGAGAACTGTGTAGTCAGGTGTGTCGCTACCAATTAACTGACTTTCATGTCTGTTGCGCTGCTACATTATGTAATATGCAGTGATTTAATTGGGTAGTGTTCCTTTGGGCTGGTCAAAGCTTGGCTTAGGCAAAGCTTGGTTCTGTCAAAAAAGTATCCATATGTCGACAACTACTGCATAGAAGAATTTGAAATTCTGCATGCAAGCGGTCAGTTATGCAGTGCGGAAGATGAGTCAAGTAGTGCATTACAAAATTTTTAATCTATGGCAGAATGGCGCAAAAA
>NW_019775591.1:317465-330569 GCF_001039355.2 Lingula anatina
TGTATAATATAATAAGAAAAAAGAAAATATAATGAAATGAAATAGAATTAAATTAAACGTAATAAATAAAAAAAGAATGAACTTCAAATCTTCTCTTTTGATTGGTAAGGTATATTGTACGTAGACCAGTTGACAAGACAATATAAACCAGTACCAACCATGTTTGTTTAATATAATTAATTTCTGAATTGCTTTATGAAGATCAATATGCATTAAAGCTGTGTTTCCTACATATCTAAGTCTTGGATAAAATGTGTGTGTGTGTTAGTGTGTGTGTGCGTGTGTGTGTGTGTGTGTGTGTGTTAGTGTGTGTGTGTTAGTGTGATCACATGTAATCGTCAGCGTCTCCTTCGAAATAATTAACACAGGGGTCGTTCGTTAACATACCGATATTGAACATCAACATCTGATAAAACTGCACTGCAAACCTTGCAGCGAGGCAGCCAGCGCCCAACAGGAGAGCGCACACTGCACACATTTCTACCAAATGTCCCTTGAAGAAGCGGTCTCCGATGAAAGCCACGGTCAGCCGCCCACACAAGTCAGACAAGTTGAAGAACGTCACTGTGGACGCGGCCAGAAATGGAGTGGTATTGAACTCCTGGACCAAATGCTTTACCTGAAATACACATAGGGACGAAAATTGAGCATCATTTTGAAAATGAAAACATCTTTTTTTTTTTGAAAAAAAAAAGGTGAACTACCTTAAAGCCGATATCCTGACAAAGAATGTGATACCGCTGAAGACGAGCTAGCGTCCACTAGTTTGGACATAGCACAAACATAAATGTGAACATAAAATATTGTTATGCTAAAATTTATTTTGTTTCTCTCTAAAAACACATAAATAAATAAAATCAAAAGCAAGATCAAAATTTCAAGATTAATCACACATTTACCCACCTAAATTCAAATATTAACGGGATTTATAAATACAAAAACGCATACATGTATACCAACTAACAGTGTTAAATTATACAAGCGGATATCATGCACCTCTATTTAAATACTTACCATAACAAAGGGCAAAGAATGCATGACTGCTCCTCGAAGAAACAAGGTAAGAAATATAGTGACAGAAACAGCCACAACCAGTGGTTTAGAAGGGGCACTGCCTCTGTCCCGCTTGGAATCCCCTGACTCGGCTGTAGCACTGCATTTCTGATCGAGGTGCGTTTCTGTCAACTGTTTTTCGTTGTCCGCTTCGTTCTTTTGTCCTGTTTGATAATCGCCAATTCCGTGTTCAGGCACGCCGTCGTATCCACCTTTCATGGCATTGACACTTTCGTTTTGAGGGGTATCTCCATTTTCGTTTTCTTCCATTGCTAACGCAGCGAGGGTTCCACAAATGAAAGCGTTTACTCCAAGCAGGGCAAACGCATTTTGGCTTCCGATGCCTCGAACTAAGCGTTCAAGTGCTAGAAAAATATGTTAACGCTGTGTAACAAGGAGTAACTGAAAGGTAAGATTTGCAGGGGGATGGGGGTGGGGGTGAGCACATAAAGAGGCTTTGCATCTTCGTATCTCACGGCAAGTATAAACATAAAAGGACTTTTAAATGTATGGGGAGATTAGGCTACTTGGATTTGTCTTTTTTAGCTTATCACACTGTTTTATTATTTTTGAATGGATGGTGCGGGGGGGGGATAAAAATAGAGATATTTATAGCCATAGAGCTAGCAGTTGGCACGAGACCAAATGTACCTCCTCCCGAGGAACTACCACTGTTTTGATAATATAGAGCAAGATGGCTTCAAGAGTACTTTCTGCAGATACATGTTATCTCCCTTAATGCGTATTCATTTCTCCTTGTAAGTAAACAGTAATTGCAATCATTACTGTTTTGTTACTATGACAACAACTTATCTACCTGTTGCAAGGGAAGTGCTACACTGTAGCAGTTAGTACGATTACATCTCAATAAATACTTCTGTAAGTTTTTATCTCTTTGTGTTTTTTTTTTCGATCTGTTCATTTTTCATTTTCTTCCTCGTGTTTCTGACCAAATTAAACTGAGATAAAAACAGCCCAAGTAGATGTGTCCGCATATTAAAATCTGTGCCCTACCCGTATAATTATTACATGGGAAATGACAAACCTACTTACCAAATGCTATGGAAGGGACGGGCAGGCTTGTGGCAAGCACATAGTATTTATTTTCCGGTTTAAAGTACTGCGCAATCAGGAATAACGACGTGTTATTGGTCAAAAGTGCACCAATGCCGAGGAGGATCCCGTAGGTGACGAATATTGCGCCAGGGCTTTGCACCGTTCCCGTCAAAGCAAAGCCAAGAGAGGCAGCAAATACTCCAGCGATCACCACTCGTCGTGTCTTGTACTTCCTGTATAAGGCGAGAGATATCGGGGCTCCCATAGCACCAATACCGTAGGACACCGCTCCTATTGATTCTAACATTTAAACGCAATTGCATAAGTAACGTGATATATATTCTAGTGTATTTTTCATAGATTAACGTTTCTCATTCTTGCAGTATATTATTGTCAGGTCACAGCCTTTCACACAAGTTTACAAGAACCAATTAAGTTTTAAATTAAATCTTTATATTTTAGAGAGAGAGAGAGGGGACAAAGATGCAAATGTACGTGTAGGTGTCCTGGGTATGCAAACGATAGAGAGACCACTCTAACAAAATGCATACAGCATTTACCTAAGAAGGCAACTGGTGTTGACGGAAATTTAGTGATGAAGTACTCTAAGAAAACGCCATACGACGAAATAACCGCAAGGATGCACAAGCGCAAGACGAGCGCAGCTACCACAACGAGCCATCCCCATTTGTTCATGTCAGGTACAGTCTTATACAAACACTGAATATGGAGCTCTGTAAAATACAAGAGGAAGTGAGTATCAGGAGCAGGATTGTACAATAAAGTAAGACAAATAAATAAATAAATAAAATGAGTATTGCACTTTTTGGCCTTTTTTATATACCATTATCCCTGTATATTGTGCTTGATTCTGTCGCGTTCGCATTAATCTGATATTCAGTGTCGCCACTTAATTTTAATTATTACTCTCACGAGTCTAATTTTCAATTCTCTATGAGAGTGACGCAAAACCTTCAAACTTAATCTAACACGTAGGCCGTGTGTTTGCGTGAAACATACACATACGCTAAGTGGAGGGACTATCTATAAAAACCATATATGCATGCATGTATAAATTAAATCTAAACTGAGTAGGATCGGGATCAGGCCCAACAATGATTCTCGAGTAAGAGAAAATGACTGTTTTCTAGGCGTAATTCGCTTTGGTAAGATAAATCATGGATGGAACCTCTTCATCGCCCAGTCACCTGATAAATAACAGCTATTTACGAATCAAACAAACCCCCCCCCCCACAAAAATAAATAAATAAATAAATAAATAATAAAATAAAAGAAATAAAAATTTCTTACCGTGCACCTGACAAATTCTTTCAAAGTGCTCCAACCAGACTCGAAGCCCTCGTTAACTATGAAATTGACTATACAGGTAAGACTTGATTTGAATTTCATTTCCATTATGAGATGTTCACGATTTCTGTCCACGTTGCGATGACTGGTCAGTGAAAGCTAAGACCACTGGTAGCGAGGGATTGATAAGAATAGCCGTTGTAGATGTGAATTTAACGATTACTAATTGGTACATGATACACATCACAGGAAAGAGCATCTTCCCGGAAATGCGACAGCATCAAGTAATCGACGCAGTAATAGACGCAGCACAAGTGAGCGGTTCATTTATATTACACTCATTCCCCAATTAAAGTTGTACATGTACCAAACGCAACTTTTGGTAGTTGCTTTAGAGTTCCTTTATTTCGTAATAAATAAAAACATATAAATAAATAATTAAGTAAGTAAAGAAAGAAAGAAAGAAAGAAAGAAAGAAAGAACAAGACAGGTAAACAAGAACAATTTCGTTTACACACCTGCAGCCTTTGAATGTAAACGGAAGTTGTGACAATGACATTAATTGGGCGAAGTCACGATAATGTACAGAGGGACCATATCAATCTCACTAAGCAAGCATTTCACTTGGTTGATGGATCAGAAATACGTGTCTGTTTCACTATTGTTATTAAATATAGTCTGGGTCGCAACAAAAGCTGTCAAAAAAAGGGTTGTCTTCCATTTGAAAGCAAGTCGAAGTCTAGAACCGCTTTAAAATTATAATCATTGGCTCAATATTTTTCTTTTTATAAAATAAAGGAGGAAATTCTGGCAAGAATATTAAAAAACTAATTGAATAATGGATTTTATAACACTAAGAATAATAGTATTATAAACATGTACTACGGGACGCAGAAAGGACGCCGACCAGTGTGAAGGGGGCTTAAGCAATCTAACATCGGTCCCACTAAGCCAGGNAAGATTAAGGAGGAAATTCTGGCAAGAATATTAAAAAACTAATTGAATAATGGATTTTATAACACTAAGAATAATAGTATTATAAACATGTACTACGGGACGCAGTAAGGACGCCGACCAGTGTGAAGGGGGCTTAAGCAATCTAACATCGGTCCCACTAAGCCAGGGGCAATTTAGTTATGCAATTTCAATATGGTGTAATATCCTACCTCGTTTGTTCTTCACAGCGTTCCAAAGGCGTATTGGCGTTTTTTCTCGGTTGCAGTTTGCATTTGATTGCCAAAACGACTCCAGATACGATGTGTGAAAACGAATCTCAGGAATCGAAGATTGTATACTTACATGTATTACTAAAGTGAAGGTAACTGGTTTGTATAACCATTTTTTTTTTTACTTAAACGTCTTATATTTCCTGAATGTCATTCTTCAATTTGTTCTTGTTATCTATCGATTTTCTTGTTCATCGATTATGACAACTCAGTGACATCGGATCTTGTGCAATTGTGCCGAAGTCTTCTTCGCTAGGTTGTTTGATAGGATTGACCTGTGTGGCACCCTGGGTTAACAAGCGGGCAGTGAAATATAGAAATATAGTAGAACCCATTCAGTCAAGTGCGCCAATAATTATTTTTGCTGCTTATCAAATGTCGATGCACCGGTGAAAGTAAGCTTTTTCGCTTTACATACCCTCAAATATACCACAGGTAATTTTTAATGACCTGTCAATCTTTTAAAATTTTAAAGTGACACCAGGTATAACATTCGATCTAGCTCCAATGTGTCTAAAATTAAAACGGAAAGATAACGTAAGACTTTTTTCTTCTTCCTTTAAACAGTTTTTAAATTCGATCTTAATGCGTTTTTATTTTTTTATTTACGCGTCTATCTTTTTGTAACTTTTGGTTGCTATCAAAATCGAGCTATTTTGACGCCAGTTGCTATACGAAGATAATTCACTCTCAGATAGCAAGGAGTTATAACAGAAGGAGATTACACGCAAGCCNAAAATAAAGGAGGAAATTCTGGCAAGAATATTAAAAAACTAATTGAATAATGGATTTTATAACACTAAGAATAATAGTATTATAAACATGTACTACGGGACGCAGAAAGGACGCCGACCAGTGTGAAGGGGGCTTAAGCAATCTAACATCGGTCCCACTAAGCCAGGGGCAATTTAGTTATGCAATTTCAATATGGTGTAATATCCTACCTCGTTTGTTCTTCACAGCGTTCCAAAGGCGTATTGGCGTTTTTTCTCGGTTGCAGTTTGCATTTGATTGCCAAAACGACTCCAGATACGATGTGTGAAAACGAATCTCAGGAATCGAAGATTGTATACTTACATGTATTACTAAAGTGAAGGTAACTGGTTTGTATAACCATTTTTTTTTTACTTAAACGTCTTATATTTCCTGAATGTCATTCTTCAATTTGTTCTTGTTATCTATCGATTTTCTTGTTCATCGATTATGACAACTCAGTGACATCGGATCTTGTGCAATTGTGCCGAAGTCTTCTTCGCTAGGTTGTTTGATAGGATTGACCTGTGTGGCACCCTCGGTTAACAAGCGGGCAGTGAAATATAGTAGAATCCATTCAGTGAAGTGCGCTAATAACAATTTTTGCTGCTTATCAAATTTCGATGCACTGGTGAAAGTAAGCTTTTTCGCTTTATATATCCTCAAATATACCACAGGTAATTTTTAATGACCTGTCAATCTTTTAAAATTTTAAAGTGACACCAGGTATAACATTCGATCTAGCTCCAATGTGTCTAAAATTAAAACGGAAAGATAAAGTAAGACTTTTTTCTTCTTCCTTTAAAAAGTTTTTAAATTCGATCTTAATGCGTTTTTATTTTTTTTTTATTTACGCGTCTATCTTTTTGTAACTTTTGGTTGCTATCAAAATCGAGCTATTTTGACGCCAGTTGCTATACGAAGATAATTCACTCTCAGATAGTACTTATACCGGGTACATATATCAGGTTCACTTGTCAAAAGCTCTGCAATCAACTGTTCAAGATCTCCCTGATCATCATTCACCTGGTTGTCATCATTTTCTCTTGACAGATTTTTCTGTAATCGATGTCGTTTGGCAGATGTTTTCCACTGAACGGCGTAAAGCCTCGGTCACGAGCAGACGCGCCAGTTTTAGGTACTTACGTCCCCTGTGAATTTCGGGTGCAGTGGAGGGCGTAGAGATAGAGGGAAGGTTGCAATGGAAAGGCGCAAGTCTGCTTTGCCAGTCGCGGGGGCAACGTGGCAAGTCCTTTTTAAGAAGGGGCTCTAATTGCAAGGCGCGCTTATTTCTTGTTTTTACTTGCACGTGGCGCACTCACCTCTAAAAAGAGAATGCAACGCACGGTAAAAGTGATTCCCACTTGAGTCATTTTGCGTCACACTTGCCTCCCACGCTTGTGATGACGTACAGGAGGAATACCCTGAACATTTAAACTTTATTTTCGAAACGGACATCTTTATTTACATGTAGTAAGAACGAAATAAAAAAAAAAACGTTTTGCATTTAACGATTTCTTGTCATCGAGTGTGTCTTTTTTTTCTGTTTTTTTTTTAATTTATTTTGAAACTGAAAACAAGCAAGCATAGGCTAACATTGCATAACTGGCGACAACCAGCAAAAAACGAGGTCACAACTGTCACGACCTGTGTAATTATGTACTTTTACATTAAAATGCCACGCGGAGTCAGGACAGACAACTGAACTGCCGTAGTGTTCGTTGATTAGTCTGCTAATTTGTCTCTTGTACGCACGGATATATGTGAAATAATTCGTGCACTGAATAACTTTATATTTTGGTTTTCTTCGTCCCAAATGTGCCCATGGTATATAACACAGGTGCTTAGCTTACCTTTGCCCAGATTAGGTGAGCATTTTGATGTGCACTAAAATCCGGGCAAATGTATGCTCAGCAGCTGTACGATATCAAGTGGCCACACTTGGGACGCAGAAATTCAGCCAAGGTATGCGGTTTCTCGGTTGACATATGATTTCAAGTGCACTGTGTGTGAAAGAAACAAAACAGCAGTGGTATCAATGAACTCAACTTACTTCCGTCTAGGCAGCGCAAAGCCCTTGAAAACGAGCGCGCAGTTTGTCTTCCATAGACGAGGTAATATACACAAGGAAAGTGACTATTGAAACAAATTACGTATGATAAATGAAAAACCATTTACGTAATTTACCACTAATCCTATCAGGTGTACATGATTTCTACATATCAATGTTACTCAGAACGTTACAATAATAATATTCTGACCTGAACTCTACTTAAGCCTTCAGATGGGTAACTGCTTTATCATGTTCGTTGAATGAATCTACATTATCAAACCTTGCATAAATGTTGATCAACCTTTCACCGCAACCGTTATAATAGATCAATTTTGTCAGTATAATGTACCAGCAACATATCGTTTATGGATATTAGATTTTCTTACAGGTAGAATTCAGTATGTTAAAACCGCACATGAATTGTCACCCAATATAACCATAAATTCTGCCCCCCCCCCCTCCCGGGTGGTGTATTATCTGCATTTCTCTCCGTTTTATATGCAGACTGTATGACAAGTAGCAATGAAAATTGTAGAAAATAGTAAATGTGCTGATGATACTGTTATCTTAGGCATGATTGAAAATAACGATGAGTCAACATATCGAAAACCAATCAGTGTGTTAGCAAACAGTGTGATGAATATTGCTTGCAATTAAATGTTTGAAAAACCAAGGAAATGATTTTTGAGTTAGAAGAAGTGCCCAAGCTCATTCACCAGTAACTTTTAATTGTGATAATGTTGCACCAAAAAATGAGTATTAACACTTAGGGTGCATTGAAGAAAGATAACTTGAACTTGGAAGAGTATGTAAATCAAGCAGATGCCGAAGCAGCATGTTCACAATCAAATTTATTTCTCTTATTTCATAGAGAAATGTACAGTATTTAAATGAATCATTAAGATAAAAAATGCACATTTTAAGCAAGAAAGAACTGGCACCCTTTGTTATGAGGGATATGTAATCAATTTACAAATATTATTTTAATAAACAAAATAAACTTGAATTATTAAGTGAAAGGGGTTTCAATGCATGTAAACGTATACGTGTAATGTGCTGTTTATCTTCTAGAAATTGTGGGCTTGATTGTGAAGAAAACCTGTCACATCTGGTGAACTTTGTGCGACATTCTCATGGCGTGACTATGCCTTTTCTGTATTATGTACAAGTTCTGGAATTACGTTGGGAACTTTATTATCAACTCTTTTGACTATGATGTTCAAATAGTCATATTTCAAATTTAATCTGTTTTGTTTTTGTTTTTCGTACGGCTTGGCGTCACGTATTGCAGGCAAGCAGGGTCTGTCCGCAAAAACATCTCAGATCCTGTTAATTTTTCATTATCTGGTAGACTTGGATGACAAGTATGAACAATACTAATGATATCTAATTCTGTATTAGTGCTAGATGTACGTCAATGACAGGTCAAACGATGACAATTGTAAGCAAACTAATTATTCCCATAAGCGTGACTGATCTATAGGGTTACAAGTCCTAAAACGACTCTGAAACTTCATACTGTCAAGCTTGTACCTAATTAGCGCTTTTGAACTCAAATAAACTGGAATAGGATGCAAAGATTCGAACGACAAGTATTGGTGCATCACCTCCATAATTAACACATTCTCACTAATTTTATTATGTAGTGTCTTTTCACATATTATCTCAGTGTAAATAATATTGGTTTGTAATTTTTAAAGTTCCTCCTATATACATGTACATGTACCATTATATGTAGCCGTCTACTGCTTTTGAGTGACCGCCATGTATGTTTTGGAAAATCAATTAATGTCTTCATCTATTGGTCAACGAAATGTGAAATGAACTCTTCCAAGACAGGGCTTGAGCGGTATAAATGATCAGCGGGCACTGGTGTGTGACACTTCCATTTGCAAATGCTGCATAGAGAGTTACATTTTAAGAAGTATGTTGATTTCTCACCTCACTTTATGCGCGCTGTTGATTAATCAGCCCACAGATGTCATGCTCTTTAATTCCCATGAAGAGGGCCAATCTGAGAGATTCACCCGAGAGGCACCGGGTTTAGTGAACGTAACACCGGTAAGAATCAGAAGAGGATTATCTTCTCTTGAAGAAGAAATGATGGCGTCAACCACACAGCAACCTCCAACNATCCGTTTCTGTTTCTGTCATCAAAAATCAACAGACGAAGGCACAGATACTAACAAACGAGATTTAAACGAGAGTAGCAATTAAGCGTAACAGAGATAGGCATCCATTGTTTTCTGGGTTCTATTCATTCCGACCAATGAGAGACCGTAATACGGGCTCCGCCTCCAAGCGTGTAATCTCCTTCTGTTATAACTCCTTGCAGATAGTACTTATACCGGGTACATATATCAGGTTCACTTGACAAAAGCTCTGCAATCAACTGTTCAAGATCTCCCTGATCATCATTCACCTGGTTGTCATCATTTTCTCTTGACAGATTTTTCTGTAATCGATGTCGTTTGGCAGATGTTTTCCACTGAACGGCGTAAAGCCTCGGTCACGAGCAGACGCGCCAGTTTTAGGTACTTACGTCCCCTGTGAATTTCGGGTGCAGTGGAGGGCTTAGAGATAGAGGGAAGGTTGCAATGGAAAGGCGCAAGTCTGCTTTGCCAGTCGCGGGGGCAACGTGGCAAGTCCTTTTTAAGAAGGGGCTCTAATTGCAAGGCGCGCTTATTTCTTGATTTTACTTGCACGTGGCGCGCACTCACCTCTAAAAAGAGAATGCAACGCACGGTAAAAGTGATTCCCGCTTGAGTCATTTTGCGTCACACTTGCCTCCCACGCTTGTGATGACGTACAGGAGGAATACCCTGAACATTTAAACTTTATTCGAAACGGACATCTTTATTTACATGTAGTAAGAACGAAATAAAAAAAAAAAACGTTTTGCATTTAACGATTTCTTGTCATCGAGTGTGTCTTTTTTTTCTGTTTTTTTTTTAATTTATTTTGAAACTGAAAACAAGCAAGCATAGGCTAACATTGCATAACTGGCGACAACCAGCAATAAACGAGGTCACAACTGTCACGACCTGTGTAATTATGTACTTTTACATTAAAATGCCACACGGAGTCAGGACAGACAAGTGAACTGCCGTAGTGTTCGTTGATTAGTCTGCTAATTTGTCTCTTGTACGCACGGATATATGTGAAATAATTCGTGCACTGAATAACTTTATATTTTGGTTTTCTTCGTCCCAAATGTGCCCATGGTATATAACACAGGTGCTTAGCTTACCTTTGCCCACTAAAATCCGGGCAAATGTATGCTCAGCGGCTGTACGATATCAAGTGGCCACACTTGGGACGCAGAAATTCAGCCAAGGTATGCGGTTTCTCGGTTGACATATGATTTCAAGTGTACTGTGTGTGAAAGAAACAAAACAGCAGTGTTATCAATGAACTCAACTTACTTCCGTCTAGGCAGCGCAACGCCCTTGAAAACGAGCGCGCAGTTTGTCTTCCATAGACGAGGTAATATACACAAGGAAAGTGACTATTGAAACAAATTACGTATGATAAATGAAAAACCATTTACGTAATTTACCACTAATCCTATCAGGTGTACATGATTTCTACCGGTACATATCAATGTTACTCAGAACGTTACAATAATAATATTCTGACCTGGACTCTCTGCTTAAGCCTTCAGATGGGTAACTGCTTTATCATGTTCGTTGAATGAATCTACATTATCAAACCTTGCATAAATGTTGATCAACCTTTCAACGCAACCGTTATAATAGATCAATTTTGTCAGTATAATGTACCAGCAACATATCGTTTATGGATTTTACATTGTCTTACAGGTAGAATTCAGTATGTTAAAACCGCACATGAATTGTCTCCCAATATAACCATAAATTCTGGCGCCCCCCCCCCTCCCAAGGTGTTGTATTATCTGCAGTTGTTTCCGTTATATATATATATATCGTATGGCAAGTAGCAATGCAAATTGTAGAAAATAGTAAATGTGCTGATGATACTGTTATCTTAGGCATGATTGAAAATAACGATGAGTCAACATATAGAAAACCAATCAGTGTGTTAGCAAACAGTGTGATGAACATTGCTTGCAATTAAATGTATGAAAAACCAAGGAAATGATTTTTGAGTTAGAAGAAGTGCCCAAGCTCATTCACCAGTAACTTTTAATTGTGATAATGAGTATTAACACTTAGGGTGCATTGTAGAAAGATAACTTGAACTTGGAAGAGTATGTAAATCAAGCAGATACCGAAGCAGCATGTTCACAATCAAATTTATTTCTCTTATTTCATAGAGAAATGTACAGTATTTAAATGAATCATTAAGATAAAAAAATGCACATTTTAAGCAAGAAAGAACTGGCACCCTTTGTTATGAGGGATATGTAATCAATTTACAAATATTATTTTAATAAACAAAATAAACTTGAATTATTAAGTGAAAGGGGTTTCAATGCATGTAAACGTATACGTGTAATGTGCTGTTTATCTTCTAGAAATTGTGGGCTTGATTGTCAAGAAAACCTGTCACATCTGGTGAACTTTGTGCGACATTCTCATGGCGTGACTATGCCTTTTCTGTATTATGTGCAAGTTCTGGAATTACGTTGGGAACTTTATTATCAACTCTTTTGACGATGATGTTCCAATAGTCATATTTCAAATTTAATCTGTTTTGTTTTTTTTTTTCGGACGGCTTGGCGTCACGTATTGCAGGCAAGCAGGGTCTGTCCGCAAAAACATCTCAGATCCTGTTAATTTTTCATTATCTGGTAGACTTGGATGACAAGTATGAACAATACTAATGATATCTAATTCGGTATTAGTGCTAGATGTACGTCAATGACAGGTCAAACGATGACAATTGTAAGCAAACTAATTATTCCCATAAGCGTGACTGATCTATAGGGTTACAAGTCCTAAAACGACTCCGAAACTTCTTACTGTCAAGCTTGTACCTAATTAGCGCTTTTGAACTCAAATAAACTGGAATAGGATGCAAAGATTCGAACGACAAGTATTGGTGCATCACCTCCATAATTAACACATTCTCACTAATTTTACTATGTAGTGTCTTTTCACATATTATCTCAGTGTAAATATTATTGGTTTGTAATTTTTAAAGTTCCTCCTATATACATGTACATGTACCATTATATGTAGCCGTCTACTGCTTTTGAGTGATCGCCATGTATGTTTTGGAAAATCAATTAATGTCTTCATCTATTGGTCAACGAAATGTGAAATGAACTCTTCCAAGACAGGGCTTGAGCGGCATAAATGATCAGCGGGCACTGGTGTGTGACACTTCCATTTGCAAATGCTGCATAGAGAGTTACATTTTAAGAAGTATGTTGATTTCTCACCTCACTTTATGCGCGCTGTTGATTAATCAGCCCACAGATGTCATGCTCTTTAATTCCCATGAAGAGGGCCAATCTGAGAGATTCACCCGAGAGGCACCGGGTTTAGTGAACGTAACACCGGTAAGAATCAGAAGAGGATTATCTTCTCTTGAAGAAGAAATGATGGCGTCAACCACACAGCAACCTCCCACTACTGAGGGTGGAATACACGTTGAATTCACACAAGACTCACCCCCTACTGAAGGAGGGAAGAACTTGGACGACACACACGAGTCTCCCACTACTGAGGG
>NW_019775591.1:342606-385361 GCF_001039355.2 Lingula anatina
GCAGCTACATGTAGCCAGAAATCTTTGTCACCTCGGTAGCTGCCTTAACTCAAATTTACAGCGAAATAAAATCGATAACATTAAAGAAATTAATGACCTTTTTCAAGATATTCTGCCAGTACCTGTATCTCATTGCAGGTTAATTATTCCTATTGGATTTTAAACAAAAATAAAAATGTGACACCGCAGCGTTTAATTTTTCTTAAATAGAACTGACGTTTTAGGTTTTTGTGAAACGGGTTCCTGCGTTTCTGACACGTTTTTACAAGGACAGCAACGAAGCCACTTACCAAATGCTATGGATGGGACGGGCAGACTTGTGGCAAGCACATAATATCTGTTTTCCGGTTTAAAGTACTGCGCAATCAGGAATAACGGCGTGTTATTGGTCAAAAGTGCACCAATGCCGAGGAGAATCCCGTAGGTGACGAATATTGCGCCAGCACTTTGCACCGTTCCCGTCAAAGCAAAGCCAAGAGAGGCAGCAAATACTCCAGTGATCACCACTCGTCGTGTCTTGTACTTCCTGTATAAGGCGAGAGATATCGGGGCTCCCATGGCGCTGATACCGTAAGCTATTCCGCCTATAGATTCTACCATTAAAAATAATATTTTCATTAATGTTACATATACTACATGTAGTTCTATTTATGTTAAAATTATCTATTAAAATATTGTAGACGCCCATTTTAAATATATGAGTTATTTTATTTCAACAGTAGCCTACTTTTTACATATATTCACTATCCTTCTATGTTTAATCTTAAAATTTCGGAAAAGTCTAACAAAACGGGGCTGCACCAGATGCGATCAGTCACGTATACTTCTAAGTAGTAAGTCTATGGAAATGATAAAGAAGTCATTTAAAACTTAGCCATCTTACCTAAGAAAGCAACTGGCGATGACGGAAATTTACAAATAAAGTATTCCAAGAAAACGCCATATGACGTCATAACCGCGTGAATGCACAGACGCAAGATGATGGCGCCCACCACAACCAGCCAGCCCCATTTCTTCATGTCAGGTACAACTTACAAACACTGGGAAGAATTCTGCAAGAAATAAACAATAATATTGTGATAAATGTATAAGTCAATTTGAATGTGTGTGTGTGTGTGTGTGTGTGTGTGCGTGTGTGTGTGTTTTGTAACAAGCTGGAATAAAGGCGCAGTTGTGTTTTAGTGAACACCTCAAACCTCCCACACGACTTGTCTCAGCATTAGGCCTAATTAGAAGGTGGGACCATTTTGAATGTCAATAGAAAACGCCCCGACTCCACCAACAGGTAAATACCGTATACCATACGTGTGCGACTTCACATACATTTTGTACATAAAATATTTTACAAGTGCTGGTATACTGCACTCCTACTATCAAGTATCAAGTATACTATCATGTAACCCCACAGCCAGCGTCTATAACCTGAGTTTCCTCAGTAGTAAATGGTCACCAGATTTCAGATAAGATATTAGGGTAGCATGTCCCGAAGTATTGAGATGACTAAAGAAAGAGATAGATAAAAAGAGATATGCATGTACGTAGGGATAATAGGTATAGATAACGTTTAATCGTAGTTGGTTTCACAAAAGCAATAAAAGCCGAAAATTGCCCTTATGTCTCAGTTCATGTCCCATTGACTGCAGCTTATTTAAATAAAACTAAATATTCATCCTAAAGATTAGAACATGTCCTTCACACACACATATCTATATACTAAAAGTACACCTTGCGTATCTGTGTGTGTGTGTGTGTGTGTGTGCGTGTGTGTGTGTGTGTGTGTACTTTGCACACTATATGTACCAATGTCCGGTATCGATATCTCCTTTCCTATATACTGCCTGGTACAAGAGCGATTCAGAAAACAATACAAACTTCGAACCAAAAAGAAAAAAAGCAAGTGTACTAGTAAAATACGTTATTCTGGGAACGAAATGGATTTGGTACACTTTGACAGTTAAGACGGATTTGTCGACATTATAAGGAAAATCAAAACTGTGCTATCAAATGGTCTTTACGACAAAATCGCTCGAGTCAAAAAACAGCTGTTTATGAATCAAGCGTTATCATGTCCTTAAATTTCCTACCGTGTCTCTCCCAAATTCTATCAAACCTTCCACTCGCACTCGCGGCTCCCGTGCACAATGAAAACAATTACCGGGGCGACCAGATTTGAGTTTTATTTTCATTTTAAGATACACATTAAATTGACAGTGTCCGAAAATGACACCCGTCACGCGATGTTGGCATGTTTATGTCTCTCTGACCACGCGACCATTAAAAAGGTATTTTAGCTATTGGAAGTATTTAAAAATGAGAATTTTGTATAATATTTTTTATGTAAGAAAATGTTAGAAAAAAACTGTAGTAACGTACACGGTATCTCACTTTGGACATCAAGATAGTTTGATATGTGACTAATTAATAGACCACTCAAAAAGGAACCCCTTTCACCTAATAACTGTCCATGACATGTACTTCTCATGGATTCATAATAAATTGGTCAAATTGCAAATTTTATTTTTCGCAGTTTTTGGCCAAATCGGTCCCCATTACCGGAGAATGACCATGATGTTTATACCGGTACAGTATATTTCAGATCACCGGTGAGGGACTGGTGAGTTCTACCGGTACATGCACATTGTAGGGGTCCATGTTCCTCCCTACCCAGGTTCTTCTAATATTTTACTTATCACTGATGCATGGGAGAGGGAATATAACCACAGAACTCACATATTCAGTTCCAAGTCTAAAAGTCCTTTTTTAAGTCCAAGCATTCAGCCTTTATACACATTATCTCCAGAGAATCTATCTGCATGCCACAGTGGCAGCAACTCATTTAAATACAGACTTGACATTTAATATGGAATATTTTTTTCCAAATCATTTTTCACAAGTTTTTCCCTATTTTGCTGACTGATAAATGAAAACCAGGATTAAAATCGTGTTTTAATATCTTTTAGTTATCTCTTTGATGTCATTGTGACATCAGTTCATTAATTGAATTCGCCAGAGAAGCCAACAAAAACACGTTGCCTATTCTATGTTATACGACTATCATTAAAAACGATATTTTGGATCTCCATATTTTCCAAATTATTGTCTGTAAAAAGAGTAACTTGCTCCACAAATGACCCTCATGTCAGTGTCTGGTCACAGTAACGGTTGCTGTTACGCCTGACATCTTCTGGATGCTACCAGAGCTCTCAAGTCGCAATGCATTCTTTGGGATAGGTTTGTAGAGTTCAATCTGGCATAACATTCCAGGCATCGGTCAAAATCTGTCCAATTTGGTCCAGTTTTGTTGTAGGACATGTAGGCCATTGTTTTGGCGAGTAATGACCTACCCACATATTGTCTATGTGGTCCAAATATGGCGATTTTGATGACCAAGGTAGCTGCTCATTCCCTTGGTTCCGTAAGTAATCTGCTTTTAAAAGTGTTCTGTGTGAACCGGCAATCTCATCGTGCAACTTAAAATTGTTCATAAGGTGCCCCCTACCAAATGATAGTCAAGTGGTTCCCAGATTATTCCTGTATTTGATCTGGTTCAGGTTTTTGTCGATGACTACCATTGGTGTTTTGGCACCAATGTGGTATCTACTCCAAATGCTGACGCTGTTAATGACCTTAGTCACTTTAGACGTGGAACAGGCTTCGTCGTTGGCCTCTTCTGGATGTCTGTAAACTCTGTTTTGACTAGTTGAGCGGTACAGGTGAAATCTGACCTCAATAAAGAAACCCACGAGGTTTCAGTGTTCAACCAAGAAACGACCAAGGTCCCCAATTCATTAGAGAAACATACAACGATGTTTTGCGGTTTACAATGGATTCCTCGGGGGTCGTCTGGTATTCTTACCTGCTAAAACCAGTTTGGTGTTCGTTAAGGGTCTTGAAAAATGCGTTTTGGTGGCAATTTACCCCTCATTCTGAACGGACTGGGTGGTTTTCGTTTAGTTGCAACAGCATACCCCGAAAGAAAGTGGGTCCTGTACCCTGGTGGTAAGATTTCAATATATTGGATGTGGCCTCTGTGTAGGTACATCAGTCTGGTCATTACTCTATAAAACTGTGCGGACCGTTTCGTTTGACGCAATTATCTGTCTGGCAATGTCTGTCTTTTTCGCGCCATTCTGCCACAGATTAACAAATTTGTAAAGCACTGCATAGCTCATTTTATACACTGCAAAACCGACCACTTGCATGCAAAATTTCAAATTCTTCTATGCAGTAGTTACTGACATATGGATACTTTTTTGTCAGAACCATGCTTTGCCAAAGCCAAGCTTTGACCTGCCCAAAGGAGCACTATCCAATTGAATCACTGCATATTACATAATGCAGCAGCGCAACAAACCTGGGATTCAATTAATTGGTAGCGACACACCTGACTACACACTTCTCCATTCACATATCTTATATGAGATCGGATTTTTTTGAAAAAAGAACGCATTTTTACCTAGGCACACCTTCGAAACTGAAATATTCCATATTAAATGTCAAGTCTGTACTAATTGCAATGCAATAGATAACAATTGAGGGCTTCTACTTTTAAGTTATATCTACTTATCA
The DNA here is from genome assembly GCF_001039355.2 of Lingula anatina. The sequence goes on from NW_019775591.1 coordinate 347,176, forward strand.
GGTATACTGAGTACTTATACAGAGGATGATAAATATTCATTCAAGACTGAAGTAAGGTGAATGATAATATGCTGACTGATTACAAGTATAAACATAATATGTAAATGAGTGATTTCATCACATGCATTTAGTGGACCTTAACATATTCCTTCTTTTCCCACAAAAAAAATTATGGTTACATAATTTTTTGAAATAAAGATTCCACAGAATGCTCAAAGATACAATTTTAACAGCTAAACACTTATGCAAAATATCTATGTCATGATTCAATTACAAAAAAAATTAAAATATTATTCTATCAAATCTCATTACTTTAACTAACAATGGTAATAAATTCAGTTCATTATCCATTTCATTGCTGCAGAAAGACATGTCATTACTTTAATGAAATTAAATTTGAATGTTTATGTTTTTCAGGATAATTTGACAAAGAAAAATGTCCAGTTATCATGCAGATTGTTTAAACAGCTTTCCTAATGGACTGTACATTTAAAATCTTATCATTAACAATTTAATTTCAGTTATATCCTTAGACTGTATTCTTTATTTCATAACACATATATCTTGGAAATCTTCCTACATGTTGTAATTTACCATTATTAAAAAAAAACATTGTCACTTATTTTATATAATTCAGTTTTAACCTTAGCTGTAAGCACATTTAAATATTTAATTTATGAAACATTTGGTGCAATTTTACTTAAAACATTGAAACAAGACTATCAAATACTGAGCCAAGTGTAAAATATCTATAAATCTCATTTTTCCGAACCTACAGTACAGCTCAGACAAATGTCTCATCCTTTAACTTAATATTTATAAAAAAAATCATATCTTAATTTGCAGTGTGGACGAAGTGTCCATTTTAGTTTCTTTGCCATTGACTTTCTCTGCACCTTTTTGCTGTCTCTGTGAAATTCCCATTTTACACCTGTCCATTCTTTTGCATTCTCATAAACATTTTCTGTGTCTGAACCTTGTTTGTCTTCATTCTCTACAACTTTAAGCACCTCCTCACTTGCACTTTGTTCTTCATTCTCTGCAACTTTAACTTCCTCCTCACCTGCACTTTGTTTCATCTCTACTTCAGTAAGTTTGTCTCTGTCTGTATCTTTGAAATTAGAAAAATCCATTTCCATTGGCTCATCATTAAGTCCTTCATCATCATTCTTTACATAATCTGTTACAGCCTTTTCATCTACACCATGTTTCTCCACATACTCTGGGTCATCATCATCATCATCAAGTCCTTCATCCGTATTCTTTACATCATCTGTTAAAGCCTTTTCAACTACATCAGGTTGCTCATAATACTTCAGTTCACCTATTCTACTCTCACTCAATCTGTTGTCATCATCATCATCAGTTCTCTTCCCTAGCTCTTGTTCATAATCTTTCTCGATAGACACTTTATGTTTCTCCCCTTTTTCAAAATCAGTTCTCTTTCCTACCTCTTGATCATTTACAAAAATAATGTCCTCGCTCAGTTCATTCCCATCATTTTCTTCACCTACAACTTGTTCCTTCACAAACTCCATCATACATTGATCTTCTTTAGCAGTACTCAATGTCTCGACTTCAGTTCCCTTCTCCATTTCTGATGGTCCATCTACTTTGCTTTGGTTTCTATCTTTAACTTCTTCCTCTGGTTTTATTTCAGACTCTGCAGAAATGTCATTATTTTGCTGGTCCAAACAGACATATTGTCTTTGTAACAAGTCGGCTAGCTTGGACAGGCATTCTACCAGTCTGCCATTAATGTTATAGTCCTTTTCAGAATCCCAGTCATCATCTTCATACACATACTTCTCTTCAAAGTTGGATCCATAGCTATATCCATAGCTATATCCCTCCCCCGCAGTGACCCTGGTCGAGCTCGCCATTATGTAGGGGTCCATGTTCCTCCCTACCCAGGTTCTTCTAATATTTTACTTATCACTGATGCATGGGAGAGGGAATATAACCACAGAACTCACATATTCAGTTCCAAGTCTAAAAGTCCTTTTTTAAGTCCAAGCATTCAGCCTTTATACACATTATCTCCAGAGAATCTATCTGCATGCCACAGTGGCAGCAACTCATTTAAATACTAATTGCAATGCAAAAGATAACAATTGAGGGCTTCTACTTTTAAGTTATATCAGTTCTACTTATCAGGTATACTGAGTACCTACACAGAGGATGATAAATATTCATTCAAGACTGAAGTAAGGTGAATGATAATATGCTGACTGATTACAAGTATAAACATAATATGTAAATGAGTGATTTCATCACATGCATTTAGTGGACCTTAACATATTCCTTCTTTTCCCACAAAAAAAATTATGGTTACATAATTTTTTGAAATAAAGATTCCACAGAATGCTCAAAGATACAATTTTAACAGCTAAACACTTATGCAAAATATCTATGTCATGATTCAATTACAAAAAAAATTAAAATATTATTCTATCAAATCTCATTACTTTAACTAACNCGTACTCCTGTATCTATTTTAACAACGTACCTACATGTAGTTTGACAGGACTCTAGCACGGAATCCATGCTTTAGCAATTACAGATGCAAATTGAATGACGTTAACGGCGGCCGGTAAATGACTTTCGCCGTCCAACATTATATGCTAGATATGTGCATGTCTCTGAAAGGGCTATGCTGTTTTAGCAACACAGGTAGGTGAGATAGTTACAGATTCGGACAGATCCGGAAAGACTTACATGCATTAATTGTGAAGCCATCACACTCTTATCAGTAGGCCTAATATCTGATTGTTATCTACATTTAACATTTTGCTGCTGGAATGTTGAATGTCAAAAATACTCAATTCCTGTCTTTTAAGTCAAGTCTTTATTGATCTGGCACATAAATACTAATCAAATTTTCATAAACAGATGTTAGCGGCATTGCGTTAGTTGTGACTGCGTGATCGAATGACTTGTGGCCGACGACAACACTCTCTGAACAACGAAAAAACCCATCTACTCACACCTTCACCTCAATTCAAATATATTTATAATAATCCTGTTACATACATACATCAAACGCATTATGTATGACAACTACTCATATAATGATGTTTTAATTCTTAAATGGTATATTTATAATAATATTATCTGCTCTAATATAAAAATCAAGTTAATTATATACATGTAAGAACGGATCCACTAATTATGCAATGGCACATCTTAATTCTAAAGCAACTTTGCTATCAGTCCAAGACACGGTAGGCAACAGCAGCACTTCCAATTCACGTTTAACAAATTGGGGTAAATCTATGGACGTTACGCGCGCTACAAATTCCAGTCTAAGGACGGTCAATTGTTTCAGTGGAGCTATTAAGCGCCCCTTTGCGACTAATTACATGTATGATACATGTATTTCACCTTGTGCATTGATTGAACGCAAATATGCGCAAACCCCATACACTTCCTGACTCGCATCACTAAAGACATGCAATTCTGAAAATCCGTCAACAAATTCCTCAGAAATGACACATCTAACATATTTGAGAGTCTCCAATCCACCTAAAGACTTAATACAATCCATCCACTTTTCATACAAATCAGCTGGAACTGGCTCGTCCCAGTCCAACTTCAATCTCGTCGCGTCTTGGAAAATCAGTTTTCCACGTAGTACAATCAGAGAAAGCAACCCAATCGGCTCATACATACTAGCTATTGTGCTGAGCATAGAACGCCTCGTGACTTCACATTTACCAGTAAGTTTGAATACATCATAAAATTCATCTGACTTTAAGTCCCATACCATGTCTAGCGCTCTAGCATGTACGTCAGAAGTTTTTTTTGTTTTTGTTTTACCTCTTTAGCCCGGTCATCAGGTGCAATGCCTTCCGAAAACTCCCAAGTCATTCACGACGAACTTCGTGAGGTTAAATCCTTCCCAGCAATGGCCTTTTTCACTCTAATAATCACCTCAATCGCTTCTTCTTAAACGTTAATGACCTCAGCAGCTCATCTAAACAAAGTGTCGTAAAACAATGTCTCGAATGGGGTCACTAACACTGGGATGTCTAACCGTGCGTATCAGCTCGTTCTAGCTCGTACTGCCGGACCATTTGCCTCTAAGTGCACTTTCAGGTCATGATGCACAATAGAATCACCGTCACGCCAGAGAAAACGCAAAGCGTTTTTTTTTTTTTTTTTTTTTTTTTATCATATGTACCCATATGTGCAGTCACTTGATAATACATTGGTTGAATGTCAGCCATCACAGTGTACCGTATTTATATTGTTAAAATCGGAGAAGGACATGGGCGTGGGGTTAGGGGCCCGCTAAAGGACCCCAAAAATTGGTATTTCAGAGGGCGAACGGTGCCATTTGGATTTGGCACGGTTTAGAACTACATGTAAGTTCTAATATCAAGAGGGGACCACTAGTGTGATTTTTTCAGAAATCGAAGTGTGTGTGTGTGTGTGTGTGTGTGTGTGTGTGTGTTGGGGGGGGGTGAGTCGGTACATCTCAGACACTCGCCTAAACCCCCCACTGCTGTACTGCCCGCAAGGCAATTTCATCATCAGATACTCTTTCAGCGTAACCGTCAGATATCAACATTTCCACATTGTCATCGTATTTCTAGTAGAGATTGGTTTTCACTAGCCTGCGTTCGAGACCATGTGAACGATGAAAAGCTACTTGTACCAGCTTAAGCCTCGGTCACAACCGGCCGTACGGGCTCTTACGGCCTGTTTGCGTCCAAATTTTGCTCAGAATCTCACGTGCAACGCAACTCACTCTTGCGAAATTTGGAGTTTGCAGACAGCCCGTATGCACGTACGGAGGATGTTGGACATGTCCAAAAGATTCTACGAATAATCTGCGAACAGCGAGGCCGCAAACGTACATAATTGCTTCACTCGCAAGGAGTTCGCAAGTGAGACGTGCGTGGTCCAAGACACACGTCGCAAGCAATGAAGGAGCAAGTGTCTTTTGCTTGTTCAGTACGGCGCACACCCTCACAACTAACAATCAAAGTCGAAAGCACCTCGGAAGTGTGTCGCACGCGCGTCACCCCTGCGCCAGGAGAATAAAAGGTGTACTCACGACGCACGGTAGTGTCTCGAAAATTAAAAAAGATCGTGCAACCTGTGCAACAATTTTCAAAAATTTCGAATTTTGCTTAATTCAGCTTCTAATATGTCTCCAAAAGACAAGAAAAAACCTTAGAGAGCAGGAAAGAAGGGAGAAAGAAGAAGAAAGAATGGGAGAACAGTAGCAAAACTGGCGTACAGTACGCGGTTAGTACGTCATCACAAGTGTGTGAGGCAAGTGTGAAACAAAATGGAACTACTTTCGCCGTGCGTTGCTTTCTCTTCAATAGTGGTGAGTGCGTGCCACGTACGCAGGTAGCAAGACAAGCTCAAGAAATGAGTACAATTTCCACGGCCCCTGCACCTTGCAATTAGTGTTCCTGTTTGAAAGGACGTCTCATTTGGCCCTTGCAACTCGCAAGGCAGACTTTCGTCTACCTCTACGACCTCCACGGCTTCTACTGCACGCAAAATTCGCAAAGGACGTAAGATCCTAAAATCCGTGCGTCCGGTTGTGACCGTGGCTTTACTGTCTATAAAGTTAGTACAACAATTCTTCCATGGAAATGGAAGTACATTATGTCCATTTCCTTTGTGATTTTTGTTTTCCAGCGGTGTAACACCTGCTCATCTTCCTGCAAAGAAACTCCGAGTTTAGTTTCTTTTTCTAATTTCCAAAAATTATCAACCTTACTATCCAGGGATAAAAAAAATTGACTGACTTTTCTGAAGAGACAGAACCGCAATCAGGTCCTTTCACCACCCCAAACGGCCTCTTGACGCATGTAGAACACATTGGCCGCTATCAGCAACACGCAGTTCAACAGGCATAATCAAATGCAAACTATCCATTCCTAATATTAAACCTGCTTGCCACAAACCAATGCCAGGCAAATAAGAGTATGAACTAATATCAACCGATTGATTTGCAATATACTGTGCACACCTAACGCACTCGGCAGTTGAAAAGCATCACGATTTGACAATAAAAAAAACACATTAAACAAAGGGATACGAGCATAAATATTTAAAGCTGGAAGCAAATTTTTAAAGATATGACTAAGATGGTATAACTTTGGGCTATTGCGAATTAGGTTAGCGTATTTAATAGGAACATCATTCTTATGTCTCCACTCCTTTTCATACATCATGACAGTAACTTCTAAACCCATCCATATGTAATAAATTTGTATAAGAATTCCATTTAATCTGGTGTCTCACTAAACACCCCCTTTTCACATGACGGATTTGATATCGCATCAAATATCTGATATCGCAACATCCCACTGCCCCAAATAACGCATCAATACTAGTCTTCCTTGCTATAACCAGAAAACTAGTATAACAGTTTTGATAAAAGAGGCGCGAAGAAAAACTAACGATAAGTTAAAAATAGGGAAATGATGGCAGATTTGTTCGCCTTACACCCCATTTCCATAGATTTTTAGATCGATCTATCCCTGTGGGGAGTCTCACTAGATTACTGTCAGCTTGGCCGGCTTAAGCGTCTGTCCCGCCTACTGAAAGCTGTAAGGGGGTAATTAACTATGGTGCCCGCTCGGCTGACTGCAATTTAGCGTGAACCCCCAGGGAGTTAGATCGATCTTAATCTCTGGGAAAGCACCCTTAGAGTGGGAATCCCTGGCATGCTATTCAGTATGCCCATGTGAATCCGCCGATTGAATGGTGTCAGTTATGTAACCTACTGTAGATATCTCAACTTAGCGGTATTTGTTTACTTTAGCCAGCCAAATCGCTGACCTAATCCAAATTTATTCGCTGGGGACCTTATGTGGGCCACAATATCTAAAACGTCTCAACATGGAACCTCCACAACCCAAGTTAGACGCAATGTTCACCAAGGGGAGATTCGACGGCCACATTGCCGTAGTGACCGGGGGAGCGTCTGGCATAGGTAGAGCGTGTGTTAAACGACTTGTGAGTGACGGGGCAATTGTGGCGTTTCTAGACGTCAATCGCGATGCGGGGGAACAGCTCGAGGCAGAGCTAAAGGGGGTGGGGTCTGACGCTATATATTACCACGTCGATGTCGCTGACAGAGATGCGTGTTTCCATGCAGTGGATGACATTGCCAGCAAACATGGCGGCTGCATCAACTATTTGGTCAACTGTGCTGCAACTTTCCTATTTAAAGGTACGATAGGAGTAGTCGGAAACGGACTTTACTTCTTAGTAAGACTATTGATCTTTATTATAGAAAAGGTCATTCTAATGTGTGTGCATTGGTATAATATGTCCCCAGCTCTTTTGGTGCTTACTCTGCAGCTTGCCTTCCATCTCACCGTTCGACTGGTATTATAGCATGTACTAATATAAAGGGAGGGACGTGGAGAAAGACAGAGAGAGAATGTTAACTAACAGGCAATCTGTTTCCCAGGTCTGGATGCCACGCCGTCCGACTGGAGGAAGGCTCTGAGCATCAACGTGGAAGGATACTCTAACATGGTTCAAGCTTGTGTTCCTCACTTGAAAAAAGGTAGGTCTCACGTGACATTCATTTGCATCGAGCGGTACAATTATGTGTACCGCTCCAGTTTGAGAGTCCGGCAACCTGGCTGGTGGGCATGCGTGAGTGAGTTATCGCACGCAGCCGACACGTTTAACCGGTGTAAAGAAAGTGAGGGTCCCGCGTTACAGAAAGTCCGCCCCCTGTTCAGTTGCAATGGTTAGGGTTAGCCTGACCTAAGTGGGTTGAAATCTACATGTGGAGCGAGGCTTACCTGTACAAATGAACGGGAACCTGACTATCTATCATGGGGGACTCTCTTTCACGTTACACCGGATTGAATTTTATTGGAACTGGTAAATGTTCACTGGGACTTGTGAAAGACAGTTGAATATCGCTCAACATCTTCTTGCAAAAAAATGATGCCAAATTATTTTTAAAACGGTTTGACACAGTTTATTTTCATTTATTTATTAATTCGTTTCGTTATATATGTTTCGTTGCAATAAAGAAACAGTCGGTCTCTCTGATTTAATGGTTGCAAAACTACAGTACTAGTATATGTCACCAAGAGTTTATTATATCAATTACAACTATTTTATTTTAACCTGAATTTTTAGCGTACGAATAATTTGAAGTGTCATAGCATAACACATTTTCTCTTCAGCGTGAGAGCGTGATTGAGTGTTGTCCCTTTGTTTGTATTGTCAGGTATTTGCGATGTGTTTTGTCAATAAATAAATAAATAAAAAACAGTTTACAATATCAAAATTAAGACTGCATGCGCTTCAGCCAATTCAAAAAACCAAATACATTCGACCTAATTGTATCCTATCCCAGATTCTCCAAGTCGAATATTTTTCTTTTTATTTTTCGAAACAAAAGCTCCTAGTGACGAATCATTGCTCTTGGATTAGATGTTTTATACTCTTATGATTATATAATTCAGTTTAAAATTTTTATTTCAACGTCTTTGTCGTGTTTTTTTTTTTTTTTTTTCATTTTAGAATTAAATATGTAAGTATTTTTAATTGTTTAATTGTTTTTAAATCTGAATTCGGAATTATGGGTAGCTTTATTTGATCTTTCTATATTTATTTATATATATTTATATTTATTTTTTCTTTATAGGACATGCAGACGTACTGTAAAAAATGACTTTAGGACATTTTCAAACGCAGCTACTTCACGTGTGGTTTGATTAATGAATTTAATTTAAACTAATAATAATGAGAATTAGCTTGCCTTGACAGAGGTCTCAACTCTGTCAGTGCCTTGTAGTTCTTTGACGGGTTTTGCCTTTTACATGTAAATGTATATGACTTTGGGATATTTTCAAATATGGATGGTATTTCAGACACCCAGGATACAGCCTTAAAAGCTCTGAATACTGCATAGATGTCAAACTGTATTAATTATTATTATTTTATTTATCTATTTATTTATTTATTTATTTATTCAGCCAAAGTAGGCATACGGGCCATCGTGAACATGGCCAGTGTTTCCAGTCACCTAGCCCAGACTGACCGCTGGACTTACAGTGCCTCTAAAGCCGCCGTCCTTCAGATGACCAGGTGTATGGCACTGGACCTTGCCAAAGACGGAATACGAGTGAACTCGATAACACCCGGGTCGATAAAAACGCCTGCGGTACGCTTAACACTTCTTATAATGCACCGGCTGATCAAAGGCGAACTTTAAACAAATCAAGCATCGAGACATGTCAAGATGTGGAAATATATTTTCAAATATCACGTTTTTAAAGAAAGTTGCGAAATGTTTAATAAGTTTCATATAAACAATTTTGACATTATTATTTAAATTTTTTTGATAATATTGTTCATTTTATGTCATTTTCCGTAATGTTGATGCTTTTTTAATAAGCAGTAAGACTTCACAAAGTCCACCAAAATATGGAATTATTATTATTATTATTCAAGAAAATACTCTGCTTTTGAGAATACTATAATTATTTTTGCGATAGCTAAAGCATACATGTAGATAAGTATAGGCATCCTTTGTTCATACTTATTTTCAGATTAATTCAGTACTACTGAAATTCCAATTTCAGCTGGTGGCATTTTCGAGAATAGATCCTGGCTTAGATGAGTGGTTAAAGTGCTGCCATATGCTGAATCGCAACGGCGAACCTTCAGAAGTTGCCGCAGCCGTTGCCTTCCTCTGCAGCAGAGACGCTTCCTTCATCACCGGCTCCGATCTCCCGGTAGATGGCGGTTATGCTGCGATAGGACCCGAACGACACGGAAGAAACGGCCCACAGTTCGAAGGCGTCATACCAGAGTAAAAAGTAATGAGGGAAATAGTGCACCGTGAGCGTACGCATATGAACTTCATTCTCCAAAGGATCTAAATTGCGTCACAGTCCTTTGGGTTGAATTCATGTCGCAGTCTCAGATCGTTGCCGTGTCAAAATGGAATTGTAGCTTGTCTAAAGTCATCTCTGCCTTGAAAGGATAACAACTCTTCGTATGGGATCCATAATTTACAACGCACACGTTGTAAACAATAAATTATAAATAATGAATTATATTTAACATCCAAAACAGCGGTTTTGGCAATTATTCTGAAATCAATGCTTGCTATCGGATCAAACGACCTCCACACACGGTGGATGGCTTCCTCCAAAACCAAAATTAAATAGGGGAAATAACTTTGAATTTCGGAACGTATTCATTTAGCATTATATATGTATAGCGACTTTTAAATCATCGTTTAAAAATAGTACAATCGCTACTAGAAGGTGAATTTTACAAATTAACATCGTACAAAAGTCCATGATAATGTGTTCCAATATTCTGTCATTTAATGTTTTCTGTGAGAGGTTAACTCGACGTAAAAGTTTAAAGGCATTTAACACCGCATTGTAAGGCATAATTGTCAGTGACTGAGCGATCAGTCAGTGACGTCACTGCCGGCATATAACCCCTCCATTTGCTAGCATTACTCTTCTAGTGGGTAAAACACGACAGGCATACCAAGAAAAATAAAAGTGGTATGGATTTTATTGATTTTAAGAATATGTACTTTCGCTTAAAAAATAAAATAACAACCAGAAAATGGGAATCCGACGTGACGCGACAGAGCGTCCTCCGTGGATTTGGTTGCCATTTATTTGCACAGGAAAGCTTCGCCCTACCTGTAGATTTTGAACCACTCACGTCACGCTAACCTGAACCTGTATAATTAAATGGAGGGTCATGGGCTCTCTGTAACACCGGTCACGTCAGGTAGCACCGAGCATGTTCTCTCTGTCGACAGTCTGGTAGTTGTCCGTCCTAGTGACCATTCCCAGAGACTGTCGTACTAACTGTGGATCGATCCATCTCCAAGGGGATTCTCGCTAAATTGCAATCAGCTTGAATGGCTTAGATGTCATACATGCCAACTGAAGCTGTTAGAGGAAATTAATTATCGTTTAGCAGCTTCAGTAGGTTTGCCAGACAGCTAAGCCGCTTAAGCTGAACGCAATTTAGCGAAGAACCCCTCGGAGATGGATCGATTCTGTCAGATCGATCTAGGTATGGGAGCCCAGTCCTAATGACTTCACCATCACAGACTAAGAGATGTTTAGAGTCCTTAAATGGATAACGCATTATTATTATTATTATTATTATTATTATTGTTGTTGTTGTTGTTGTTGTTGTTTTATTGAGTAGTAGCGTAGTAGTAGTAGAAGTTATAGTACTAAATCCAAAAAATTAGATGACTGCCAATCACCATCCTAGTAAAAAAAATCTTCCAGAATATATATATATATATATGATTGGATTTGAATAGATTTATAACATTGATGTGCCCTTACAGTTGAACAAACACCAAGAATCAGGATTTTGCTGAGTAAGTGGAGGTATTTTTGGTCCACTGTGACCCCCCCCCCCCAGCCTCATTCAGCCACTGAGAAGCAATTATATTTGTACACGTGCTGATACATGCGTCATTTACCCGTCATTGTTGACTATGAACAATTACAATGCTAATGATTTCTTTACGTTTATCATTTGCCTTTCGTTTTAATTAGATCAGGTGTGGCGAAGGTATTGACTTTATGTTACTGATTACACGAGGGTAAGAACTAAACAACAGTCACGTTCCTTCATATTCTTTATTGCCACTTCCTAACTACCTTAGCTACAATTTCTTCCTCTCCTTCTCAACCTCCTACAGTACATTGCTCTCCCTACAACCTCTTACATGGTTCTCTCTCGTTTACATAACATCCTCCGCTTAAGTACGACTAGGTCATGTCAACCACCTCAGTTACTCTACAAAACACTTCACTTGTGGCTGTCAATTACTAACATTACACAGGTAACAACAATTGATTAGCATAAGACTCTATAGACCTCATAATTCCATGAAAGAATAATGAAGTGCCGTTGATAATCAATAAACTAGGCAAAAGCTATGTCTGAAATTATGAGTCAAGAAGATCAATGATCGAAAATCACACAGGTCGATAATTCAAATAGGAGATGCATAGAAATGAATTAATCGTGACGTAAGGATGATATACACATGTAGGTGAACGACCTCTTTGCTTATCCAGGAATGTCGTGAACATTTACTTGACAACACATTTTAAAAACGAACATCTGCCAAATGTTCAGAACCTCTTCCAAACGAACGTACACAATATCCAGTGCTTAAGCATTCCTCGTTTAATTTCAGTATAAACACTTAGTTTTTTTTTCAACTCTTACAGAGGTTTGTTTGATAATCGATTGAAAAATCGTTAGTGACCAAACCAGACAGGTGGTCCCATTAATGTCTCATTCTGGCAAGTTGATAAAAAAATCTATTTTGACAAAGGGAAATAGTTCGATATGTGCCCATCCAAGCAGATATGCTTTATGCATCCGAAATAAAGGGACAGTAGAATTACCGGTCGATGGACGGTAAAAAGCACTTACAATGTGCCAAATATCGAATGAGCAGTTTTACTGGATCAGGTGTCAATTAATGTGGACACATTCACACTTTTTTTTTCGGGCATAACTATCTGATTTACGCTTTGCAAGCTAGCCTAAAGTCATCTCTGCCTTGAAGGGATAACAACTCTTCGTATGAGATCCATAATTTACAATATAAAAATTGTAAAAAAAAAACTCAACGAAATATAATAAATTATATTTTACAACCAAAACAGCGGTTTTGGCAATTGTTCTGAAATCAATGCTTGCCATCGGATCACATAACCTCCATACACGGTAGATGGCTTTCAACAAAAACCAAAATTAAAAAATGGTCATTTGGCCATTTCATGGATAAATATTGACTGTAGTTAAAAGTGATGTTTTGTTGACCCCCCCCCCCCCGATTCGCACATGCTCTTTCAGAATATGGGGTCAAATTTAACCCGTGAGCTTCGCATGACCTTGTAAGTGCCCATTGCCTTCAAGTTCAAAGGTCATTTGCAGAAGAATCCTTCGCCACTGGCTGAAGAGCCAGTTGCAAACTAATTATTATTATTATTATTGTTGTTGTTGTTGTTGTTGCTGTTGTTGTTATTGTTGTTGCTGTTATTATTGAGTAGTATTAGTAGTAGTAGAAGAAGTAATAGTACTGAACCAAAAAAATAGATGAATGTCAATCTCCATACTAGAAAATTAATCTTCTAGCATATATGGTTCGTTTTGAATAAATTTGTTACATCGATGTGCCCTTACAGTTGAACAAACACCAAGAATCAGGATTTGAGTGGAGTAAGTGGAGGTATTTTTGCTCCACTGTGAACGCCCCCTAGCCTCATTCAGCCACTGGGAAGCTGTTACATTTGTACACGTGCTGATACATGCGTCATTTACCCGTCATTGTTGACTATGAACAATTACAATGCTAATGATTTCTTTACGTTTATTATTTGCCTTTCGTTTCAATGCATTAGATCAGGTGTGACGAAGGTATTGACTTTACGCGGGGTAAGAACTAAACAACATTCATGTTCCTTCATATTTTTAATGTCACTTCCTAACTACCTTAGCTACAATTTCTTCCTCTCCCTATCAACCTCCCGCAGTACATTGCTCTCCCTACAACCGCTTACATGGTTCTCTCTCGTTTATATTACACCCTCCGCTTAAGTACGACGAGGTTATGTCAACCACCTCAAAACACTTCACTTGTGGCTGTCAATTACTAACATTACACAGGTAACAACAATTGATTAGCTTAAGACTCTATAGACCTCATAATTCCATGTAAGAATAACGAAGTGTCGGTGATAATCAATATACTAGGCAAAAGCTATGTCTGAAATTATGAGTCAAGAAGATCAATGATCGAAAATCACACAGGTCGATAATTCAAATAGGAGATGCATAGAAATGAATTAATCATGACGTAAGAATGATATATATACATGTAGGTGAACGACCTCTTTGCTTATCCAGGAATGTCGTGAACATTTACTTGACAACACATTTTAAAAACGAACATCTGCCAAATGTTCAGAACCTCTTCCAAACGAACGTACACAATATCCAGTGCTTAAGCATTCCTCGTTTAATTTCAGTATAAACACTCCAGTAGTTTTTTTTTCAAGCCACACAGAGGTTTGTTTGATAATTGATTGAAAAATCGTTAGTGACAAAACAAAACAGGTGGTCTCTTTAATGTCTCATTCCGGCAAATTGATAAAAAAACGAATCTATTTTGACAAAGTGAAATAATTCGATAAGCCCATCCAAGCCGATATGCTTTATGCATCCGAAATAAAGGGACAGTGGTTACCGGTCGATGAACGGTAAAAAGCACTAACAATGTGCAGATATCGAGTGAGCAGTTTTACTGGACCAGGTGTCAATAAATGTGGACACATTCACACATTTTTCGGGTAGAACTATCTGGATGACGCTTTGCAAGGCTCACAAAGTGCTGATTTCAATCCGCTTGGCATGCTCGCAACGGGTATCAGGTGGATTACCTTTAGCTATTATAGTTAAGGAAAGATTGGTACCGTAAATACACATTACACTCTACGCTTTTGAGGCATAATTAACGTTATTGGGATCGAAGTGCATGACCGTAATTTGAAGGTGCCCCATCGCGATGTATCGATCTATTTTCCTTTGACAGTAAACAAGTACATGCAAAGCTGCTTTCATTTGACGTCTGTAAATACCTCTAAGGTTTAAACAGGTGAACCGTATTGTGACTTTCACTGATGTCTGTGGGACGCTACAAAAATGTCGTCCTCTGGGTGCTCTGTGATATTCTCGATGCTCGTCGTGGGAATTACTCTGAAAGGTAAGAATTTTAGGTTCTGAAACAGCATAGAAAAATTATTTTCTTCTAATAACTCTAAAATGTTTATTCGATGGTTAAACTAGAATTTTTCGCTAGTTGGAATCAACCAAAACAGTCATATTTTACACAAACAGAACAGGCAAATAAAGTACAGTCTTTATCATGGGCCTTAATCTGGTTGGACTTCCCGGCCAAAAGTACACGTGTATTGCTTATAAAGATCATTCTCGTATTTTGTCATTTTTTACACATTTTTCTGGATTCTGTTGGATCCAGATTTTGGTTAAGTTGGGGGCACAGTGATTATAAAATAGAGGTATAAAATGCGCCACGTTTCGTTAGGAAAACATTAACAGAGTAGACAAGTGAAATGTAACTGTATTACGCGGAATACAGGGATGGACATTGCTTGGGTTTGTGTTGGCTTCTTATACAGACACTTGGGAAAAGAAGGGGCGATCAGTCATGGCCAAAAGTTTGGTGCATGTAAGACTGTGTGTGTGTGTGTGTGCGTGTGTGTGCGTGTGTGTGTGTGTCTTTTGGGGGTGAGTGAATCTGCAATATGGAAAACATGAAAGTTCCAAGATAAGGAAGGATATGTTGTGTGCTTTATCTCATAATAGTGACTTGTGCCGAACATTTCTGTCATAAAAAGTGGTGATAACGAGGGAAGCAATTCGGACAGCTCACAGAAAAGCTCTGCATATCGCGGCAAGAGACGGTATTGAGGAAAGCCCTCCCTCCCACGTTTTGCCACAGTTGCGCAGCGAGCAGGGGGAAAGATTTCTCAACGCTAAACTATTTTTTGCTCAATGCCCCCCTCCTCCGCCTGCGCACACAAACACTAACACGCGCGCACCTTAAATATACAAGGTCCTGGACCGATAGGAATCTCGACTGCCAGAATTCAGTCGTACTTAAATATCAGCACCTAATTTATTAGACAGAATTATCTACTAGTTGAGGTGGTAACACATGTAATGATGAAATTATCATATTTAATCATTCCTTGCGAAGGGGATATAATCTAAACCCGTCACCACACCCCAACTCTTCTTTTGCGTCATCCCCCTTTTGAAAGTATCATAATGGCATCAGTGAAGTGAGATATGCACCCGTACACTTTTGTAAAAACCATCTTGACAAGACAGTTCAATTAATGAAATGGCGCTGTTGAAATTTACGGATACATTGAATCTAATATTCCCATGTATTTCCCCTACAAAAAATGAAAAAAAAATTTACATATAGATAAATGTTTTAAGTGTAAGTCCATATATATATATATATATATATATATATATATATATATATATATATATATATATATATATATAAAGCAAACCAAGTAGAGAAACTGCTACATATATGACCCCGGTATCATCGGCATTATTTTATATATATATATTTTTTTTTTTTTTAATTTTTGGCATATGAACACCATTCGTTAAATATGCAAACATACCCCCATCGTTACTCCGCCACATCCTTTGTCTCCCTGCAACACAACTCCCCTATTTTTCCTCCCCCCCCCCCCCACCCCCCCCCCNCAAAATTGACCAAAAGAAAAGTAGTTTGGAATAAAATCTTTTTAACTATCTTTAGATTTCTGACTTTTTGATAGTCAAAAATATCATTGGCCTAACCCCCCCGCACATTTGTCACTGTTACTCCCTAGCGGTAAATATATAATAACGTACAGTGTGAATCTTCAAGTCAACACTCTACCGTAAATACCGTGACGGAAAGTGATAGTTCTTTTCAATCGCATTCCAAATAACCGTTAGGAGGAATGATGATGAAAGGTTGGGTAACGTTGTGTGTGCGTATCAATGCTGGTTATTAATATAGTGATTTTGCTGGGAAGTAACATTGCGAGGAAGTAATAATGGACATGAAAAGATGACCCCAAGGTTGAGTTTGAGAAATGTAGGCCTAAGTCTGGTTTTGCAATAAAAGATCAATATCCAATCTGCATGTGAATATTCTCTTTTTTAACAAGTTTATACTGATTAAATGTTTTGAAGTATGGATCAATTTTTATGACGTACCTATTTCACATTAGAATGGACTTAGTGTCAATTAAATCAAAATGTTTTTTTTTTTTTTTTTTTTTTTTTTTTAGAGAGAGAGGGAGGCCTCTTTTAAAACAGAGACTTCTACAAATGAGCAGACGCATGGTTCTTGTGTTCCGGAAAACTGAAAAATATATGAATAAATAAGCAAAAAGATATATATATAATTCTACTCGTAATTGACATTGGGAGGCTGCATTAATGGACATGAAATGCTCACCTCAAGTCTGAGTTTGAGAAATGTAGGCCTAAGTCTGGTTTCGCAAAAAAAAAAAAGAGATCAATATCAGATCTGCACTCTGCTCTTTTAACAATGTTACGCTGATTAAATGTTTAAAGTGTAAATCCATTTTTATATTGATTTCCCTTAATAATGGCCTTGATCTTGGTTAAAGCCTTTTTGTATTTTTTGAGAAACCTCTGTAAGTGGGGACTTCTACAAATATTTAGCCACGTGCTTTGTGTTCCAAAAAGCTGAAAAAATACAGGTAAATAAAAAAGCAAACCAAATAAAATGGTTTTGCTCGGAAGTAACTTTCAGTTGGGAAACATTAATTATGGACATAAGAAGATGACCCCAAAGCTGGGTTTGAGAAAAGTGGGCCTAATTCTGGTTTCGCAAAAAAAAAAAAAAAATAATAATAATAAATAAATAAATAAATAAATAAATAAATAAATAAATATTCAATCTGCAGTTGGACACTTTTAACAAAGTAACAGTGATTAAATTTATAAAGCATAGATCAACAATGTTAGTCATATTTCCTGTATAATAATGGTCTAGGTCTCGTTTAAGGCCTATTGTTTTCTGAGCGACTACTTTTACAAAAGTCACTTCTACAAATATTGAGACACTGGCTTCTTGTGTTCCAAAAAGCAGAAAAATACAGGTAAATAAAAAGCAAACAAAATATAACAATTTTTCCGGGTGCCATTGGTAGGCAGTCATAATGGACATGAGATGATGACCTCAAGGCTGAGTTTGAGAAGTGTAGGTCTAAATCTGGTTTGGCAATAATAGATCAATATCAGGTCAGCAATAGAACATTCTCTTTTTTAACAATGTTACCTTGATTAAATGTTTTTAAAGCATGGATCAATTTTTATGACGTACGTATTTTACATTAGAATGGTCTTAGTGTCATTTAATACCTACTGTTTTTTTGAGAAGCCTCTTTTCAAACATGGATTTCTACAAATATTTAGACACAGATTTCTCGTGTTCCAAAAAGTTGACAAAATATTTAGACATATAAAGAAGCAAACCAAATATAATGATTTTTCTGGGAAGTAACATAGGGAGGAAGTAATTTTAGACATAAGAAGATGAACTGAAAGGCTGAGTTTGAGAAATGAAGGCCTAAGCCTTGTTTCGCAAAAAATAAATCATTTCCAATCTGCAGTTGGGCACTCCCTCTTCTTACAATGTTATAATTATTAAATGTTTAAAGCACATATCAATAATTTCTGTCATATTTCCCATAATAATGACCTCGGTCTCTGTTAAAGCCTTTTTTTAACGGACACTTTTACAAAAGGCACTTGTACAAATACTCAGACCCGGGCTTCTTGTGTTTCAAAAAGCAGAAAATTTATATAAAAAGCAAGCCAAATATAATGATTTTTCTGGGAAGTAACATTGCAAGGAAGTAATAATGGCCATGAAAAGATGACCCCAAGGCTGAGTTTGAGAAATGTAGGCCTAAGTCTCGTTTTGCATAAAAAAGGTCAATATCCAATCTGCATGTGAACATTCTCTTTTTAACAATGCTATATTGATTAAATGTTTTTAAATCATGGATCAATTTTTATGACGTACGTTTTTCACATTACAATGGCCTTAGTGTCAATTAAAACCAAATGTTGTTTTTTTGTTAATTAATTAATTTATTTATTTTTGAGAGGCCTCTTTTAAAACTGGGACTGCTACAAATGTGTAGACGCATGCTTCTTGTGTTCTGGAAAACTGAAAAATATATAAATATATAAGCAAAAAAAAAATAAATAAATAAAATAATGGTTTTGCTGGGAAGTGACATTGACAGGCAAAAATAACGGACATGGAATGCTGGCCTCAAGGCAGAATTTGAGAAATGTAGGCCTAAGTCTGGTTTCGCAAAAATAAATCTAAGTCTTATCTGCACGTGGACTCTGCTCTTCTAAAAATGCTACACTGATTAAATGTTTAAAGTGTATGTCCATTTTTATATCGTATTCCCCTTAATAATGGCCTTGATCTTAGTTAAAGCCTACTGTTTTTTTACGAACCCTTGTAAATGGGAACTTCTACAAATATTTAGACACAGGCATCTTGTGTTCAAAAAAGCTGAAAAAAATACAGGTTAATAAAAAAAGCAAACAAAATATAATGGTTTTGCTCGGAAGTTTCTTTGGGAGGAAGTAATCATGACCATAAGAAGATGACCCAAAGCGGAGTTTGAGGAAAATTAACCTAATTCTGGTTTCGCAAAAAAAAAATCAACGTTGGGCACTCTCTCTTTGAACAATGTAACAGTGATTAAATGTTTAAAGCATAGATCAATGATGTTTGTCATATTTCCCATAATAATTGCCGCAGTCACTCTTAAAGCATGTCGGTAAATATATGATAACGTACAGTGTGAAGATTCACATTAACACTCAACCGTAAATTCCGTGACGGAAAGTGATATTTCCTTTCAATCGCACTCCAAATACCCATGAAGAGGAGTGGTGATAACGGGGTTGGATAACGATGTGGCTGCCTATCAACGCTGGTTATTAACATAGTGATTTTTCTGGGAAGTAACATTGCGAGGAAGTAATAATGGACATGAAAAGATGACCCCGAGGTTGAGATTGAGAAATGTACATGTAGGCCTAAGTATGGTTTCGCAATAAAATACCAATATTCAATCTGCACGGACTCTGCTCTTCTAACAATGTTACACTGATTGAATGTTAAAAGCGTAGGCTAAATTTTATATCGAATTTTATATAAAGATGGTTTCAATCTCTTGTTTAAGCCTACTGCTTTTTTAATAATCCTTTTGAAACAAGGACTTCTACAGATATTTAGACACGGGCGCCTTGTGTTCCCAAAAGTCCAAAATTTATATAAAAATGCAAACCAAATATAACGATTTTACTGGGCAGTAATAATGGACATGAGATGATGACGTCAAGGCAAAGTTTGAGAAATGTAGGCCTAAGTCTGATTTTGTAAAAAAAAAAAATCAATATCCAATTTGCATAGAGTCTCTCTCTCTCTCTCTCTCGTAACAATGTTACACTGATTGGATATTCAAAGTGTGAGTCCATTTTTATATCCTATTTCCCTTTATAACGGCCTTGATCTTAGTTCAAATCTTTTTTGCTTTTGAGGCATAATGAACGTCATTAGGATCGTAGTGCATGACCGTAACTTGAAGGTGCCCCATCGCGATGTATCGATCTATTTTCCTTTCACGGTAAACAAGCGCATGCAAAGCTGCTTTCATTTGACGTCTGTAAATACCTCTCAGGTTTAAACAGGTGAACCTATTGTGACTTTCACATTTCTCGTTGACTGATGTCTGTGGGACGCTACGAAAATGTCGTCCTCTGGGTGCTCTGTGATATTTTCGATGCTCGTCGTGGGAATTACTCTGAAAGGTAAGAAGTTTAGGTTCTGAGATAGTGTAGATAATTTCTTTTTCTTTTAATACATGTAACTAATTAATAAATGATTATTCGATGGTTTAACTTGCATTTTTCGCTAGTTGGAATTAACCAAAAAAGTCATTTTTTACACGAACAGAACAAACATATAAAATACAGCTTTACCATGGGCCTTAATCTGGGTGAACTCCCCGGCCGCAATGTACATGTGTATCGCGTAGAGAGAGAATTCTCGTATTCTTTTTTACACAGAATTTGGTTAAATCGGGAGCACACTGATGCTGAAATAGAGGTAAAACATGCGCCACGTTTCGTTAGGATAATATAAACAGAGTAGACGAGTGAAATTTTACTGAATTACTCAGAATACAGGGATGGACATTGCCTGGGTTTGTGTTGGCTTGTTATAGAGATATTTGGGAAAAGAAAGGGAAATAAGTCGGTACACACATGGACGAAGGCAAATTGGATGCGGTACATGTAGGGCTGTGTGTGTGTGTGTATGTGTGAGTGTGTGTGTATGTTGTTGGGGTAGTGAGTCTGCTATATGGATAGCATGGACGTTCCAAGATAACGAAGGGAATGTTGTGTGTTTTATCTCATAATTGTGACTTAGACCAAGCATTTCTGACATAAAAATGTTCTAATAACGAGTACCGCAATTTGGACAGCTCACAGAAAAGTTCCGCGGTATTGAGCAAAGTCCTCCCTCCCGCGGTTTGCCACAGTTGCGCAGCGAGCGGGGGATAAGATTTCTCTACGCAAAACTATTTTTTACTCAATGCCAAACATTGAAAAAATATAAAAATCAAACCAAGTGGATAAACACAACCCTAGTGCCATCGGCATTCTTTTTTCTTTTTTAAGAATTGCCGTATTATTTCAGTGGTGTGCTTGGTTTATTTTATTTTATTTTATTTTATTTTTTTACATCGCCTTTAGACAAAATTGGCACATGACCACCATTCGATAAATATGTAAACACCCCCCATCGTCACTCCGCCAGAGCGTTACTCTCCCGGCAAAACAACTCCCTCGTGTCAATTCTCCCCCGCACAGTTGCCACTGTTACTCCCTATCGATAAATATATAACTACGCCGGGGCGGATACAGAGATCTTTTCTGACAGTCTTTGCCACTATTACACCCTATCGGTAAATTTATAATAACATACAGTGTGAAGCTTCACGTCAACACTACCGTAAATACCGTGACCGATGCTGGTTATTAATATAATGCAAGGGAGTAGCATTGCAAGGTAAAGATGACCCCCATGCTTTGAAAAATGTAGGCCTAAGTCTGGTTTGGCAATAAAAGATCAATAGCCAATCTGCATGTGAACATTATCTTTTTTAACAAGGTTATATTGATTAAATGTTTTTGAAGCATGGATCTATTTTGTATGACGTACATATTTCACATTACAATGGCCTAAGACCCCATTTCCAGAGATTAGATCGATCTACTTTAGATCGACCTAACTCCCTGGGGGTTCACGCTAAATAGCTGTCAGCCGAGCGGACACGAAAGTTAATTACCCCCTTACAGCTTGTAGTAGGCGGGACGGACATTTAAGCCGGATTATCTGACAGTAATCTAGTGAGACTCCCCGCGGGGATAGATCGATCTAAAAGCTCTGGGAATACAGCCTTAGTGTCAATTAAAACCAAATGTTTTTTTTTTATAAATTAATTAATTAATTAATTAATTAATTAATTAATTTTTGAGAGGCCTTTTTTAAAACAAGGACTGCAACAAATGTGTAAACGCATGCTTCTTGTGTTCTGAAAAACTGAAAAATATATAAATATTTTAGCAAAAATAAATAAATAAATAAATAAAATAATGGTTTTGCTGGGAAGTGACATTGAGAGGCAGAAATAACGGACATGGAATGCTGACCTCAAGGCAGAATTTGAGAAATGTAGGCCGAAGTCTGGTTTCGCAAAAAACGTTGTTAATGGGGACTGCTAAAAGTATTTAGACACAGGCATCTTGTGTTCCAAAACGCTGAAAAAATATAGGTAAATAAAAAAGCAAACCAAATATAATGGTTTTGCTTGGAAGTAACTAAATAAATAAAAAAAAAATAATAATAATAATAATAAAATAAAAATCAGCATCTTATCTGCACGTGGACTCTGCTCTTCTAGCAATGCTACATTGAATAATTGTTTAAAGTGTATGTCCATTTTTATATCGTATTTCCCCTAATAATGGCCTTGATCTTAGTTAAAGCCTATTGTTTTTTGAGAACCCTTTCTAAACGGGAACTTCTACAAATATTTAGACACAGGCTTTTCGTGTTCCAAAAATCGGAAAAGATACAGGTAAATAAAAACAAACCAAATATAATGATTTTGATCGGAAGTAACACTGGGAGGAAGTAATTATGGACATAAGAAGATGATCCCAAGGCTGAATTTGACAAAAGTGGGCCCTAGTTTGATTTTGCAAAAAAAAATCAATATCCAATCTGCAGTGGGCACTCCTCTTCTGACAATATCAAACTGATTAAATGTTTTTAAAGCATGGATCAATTTTTATGACGTATTTCACATTATGAAGGTCTAAATGTCAGTTAAAAAGTCTTCCAAACATCTGAAAAAATATATAAAAACGCAAACCAGATATAATGATTTTGCTTTGAAATACTATTGCGAGAAAGTAATAAAGGACATGAAAAGATGGCCCCAAGGCTGAGTTTGAAAAATGTGTGTCTTTGTCTGGTTTTGTGTAAATCAGATCAGACCAGGTCTGCATGTAGACACTCTCTCATCTTACAATGTTACACTGATTAAATGTTTAAAGTATAGGTCGATTTTTATATCGCATTTCACATAATAACGGTTTCAGTCTCAGTTCAAGCCTATTGTTTTTGAGAGGCCTATTTAGACACATGTTTCTTGTGTTCCAAAAAGGCAGATTAATACAGTAAACTGTTTAATTGTTTCCATCTTTATATCAATTGCCACTCGTGTGCCTGCATGTGCTTCTTTCTACTTGTACTGTAGTAGGCAAGGTGATTATCTGGGTACTAATTAAGGCATTTTTACAGGTACATACCGGTATATAACTGCACTTCATTCAACTTTTGGTTATAAATTTGCCCTTCTTATTTCCCCTAAGCACAGATTGTTAGTAAAATTATCTCTGAAAATATCATTTTAATGATGTAGCCGAAAATGTGGTAAGCCTAATGTTTGTGAACTTACAATTGAGATTTGGTCATGCAGGTCCAGCTTCATTAATTCAACATACCAATAAGTACACGCGTTATATTCATCACTTGGGTGTATTTTTTATTATTTTCATTAACGTTTTTATATTTTTTTACAGGAACAAGCTCCTCATTGCTAGCCTATTGGCCACTTAACGAAAATACTCAATCATTGGAAAAGAGCGGAAACGGAATTGACGCCATTTTCCATAATGGGGCCACGGCCTCTTCGACGACATCTATGGTTGACTTAGCAAACAATGATGCATACGTAGAGATGACAAATGATGGGAGGTATCAGTTAAGTGGGTCTTTTACAATTTTGTGTAAGTATAGTTTTATTTGATACACCAATTCGCCCTTTTAAAGCTTCTCTTTATATATAGGAATTAATTTGACTTCTCTGTTTGCAAATGGACCTTAAATGTTTACCTACGAGTACTGTACAACAGTATTCGTAATGATACAAATTCAATAGAAATTAATCATAATCCATCGCCATGGCAATAATAACTAAAGAAATGATTCTTGTTATTCAAAGACAGGTGCTTGAATCGAAACCATCAATATGGTTTGGAAAAGAGAACGGCAATTCCAGTGAAAAAATAAAATGTTGCTATATAAATGTCTCGAGGATATCGTGTTTCTCAAACTTGCAGTACGTGTCTTGTTGTCTTGTTTTAGTTCAGTTAAAACTTACGGAAATCGACGACAAAAGCGGCATCGTCATCTTTGATTATGACGGAGGCTTTGCGATATCCGTTTCCAATGGGAAGTATACGGTCACCGCAGTAACGGCAAGCCAAACTTGCCCAAAAAATACACAGACCCCTGGTAAGAAAGGCGCCTTCTTTAAACGCATACTATCTGTAAACTTATAGGATAAAATGTAAAGAGTTTTGAAGGGGGCAAAACGCTATTCATAGAAAAAGCATTTATTCTCTTCAAAAACGAATTGCTTTTTTTATAAGCAAATACATTAGATACAATTTAAAAGAAAGTAATATAAACTAAAAACTATTATCCTGTGTATGCCAGCATTCATAAAGTCAAGCTCATTTACCCTACTTCATTAAATGACCTACTTAACAGGCAAAAATTGTAGGTTTATATCAGTAAAAAAGAGAAAAAATAATTGTCTTGCATTTGGCACACACAGCAGGAAACTAATGTAAATATTTGTTATTATATGTGCGTTACAATTTTTGATGGGTGCATAAAAAGGCTTCTTTTTGTCCATCAATTGTTGGTGCCAAAGCAATCATGTTTTTGACAAATTATTTTGTTGTTACAATATACACGAATCATTTTAGGGCAAACTGTCGTATGGTCGACGAAATCGTGGTTTGCAGTCACATATGACATGCCTATTCAAACCATGGTCATGTACTACGACCGTCCAAACGCCTTAGATACTTCCGTGACACACGACGGGCTTCCTGGGCCTTTTCTGTCATCGGGGAACATACGGCTTGGTGAGTTTGATTGTATTGTATTGTATTGTATTGTATTGTATTGTGTTGTGTTGTATTTGTTGTATTGTGTGGCGTTGCGTAGCGTTGCATTGTCTTGCGTTACGTTGCATTGTACTGTATTGGATTGGATTAGACTGGATTATATTGTATTGTGTTGCGTATGTGGTAGAATTCAAGACCACGAGTCATATTTCCTCTCACTGAACCCTATTTCAAGTAGTACATTCTTAGCTGTGCTTTAATGATTTAGAATTGTATTTTATTAATCTTTATTAGGAATCATTTAATTGTAAACTGTAACTGAACAATTCAAAGTAGATCCGTAAACGTACCATTTATTGTATTGCTTTACACTGTGTTGTAAAGCACTTTAAAGGAGAAGAAAAGCAGACATACAGGTATTGAAAAATTGCTCGTTGCCTTGTTTCAGCGATTCTTTTTTTTCCCTTTTTTCTCTACTTTAATGATTTAAATGATTCTGACTCGGTTTGCGTTTGCGTTCTATTCATTACCCAGGCAGGCAGTATACTGGAAGTTGTGAGTCCATTCCACAAGGCATGTTGGGTTCTATCAGCTGTCTTCACATATTCGACCAAGTTCTCACGACAGCTGACCTAAATACCTATCGTACCAACTGTTTGAACCAGGACTATTCTGGTAAGTTTTTTTTTTACTTTACCAAGCAAACACAGAACGTTTTATAAAGTTACCATACGATTATCATAACGTTTTTATTTATTTATTATTATTTTTTGTTGTTGTTTGTTTGTTTGGTTATATAAACGTTGATACCGTTATAATAACTCACTGTGTGTGCTGGGTATGTAAATGCAAAGCTTTTTTATCGCCACGGCCACATTTTGGTACCTATTGAAAAATTACCCACGTCATTGTACCTTTTTTCTTGTTATTGTACACACAATGGACAATAAAAGTGTCACCCCTACTGAACCAATACTTTGGGGGAGATAAATGACTGTGGAATGATATGCTCCTGGTATCATTTTATTAACATCAAATTTCACAAAAGAAACGGTTCTGACTGAACAATTCAACTGTATCGATATTCTGACATTGCTTATATTCCACCTCTTCAGGTTAATAACTTTGATTACTCTGATTCAGGGGATGACACTCCTTTTGTCCAGTGTGTGTAATGTATATTTGAAAAGATACATTTGAACAGATCCAAAATCTTTATTATTAATGTATTTATTCATTTATTTATTCATTCACTTGTTAGTTTGATTTTTGGTTTATCTATTTACTTAATTACTTATTTATATATTTATTTATTTATTGACATGCCGCCTAAAGTCGTTATAACAAGACAAGGTTTTTATAACGAGTTCCTATTTTAACCCTCATCCACAAGGAAATGGAACCCTACGTAAACCCTGAAACCGGGCCTCAGAGGCCACCATGTAAATCTGACTCCCCCCAAAAAAACATTCAAAAATCTAATTTAATTTGAGTAAATGACTATGATATTGTAGTATGCATAATGGAGGACACATTGGCACTTTTTGTTAGTTTGCAGGTGAAAATTTTCATGAAAAAATAAAAAAATTAAAGATTTATATTTTACCACCCAAGGACATTTGATGACCATTTCAACATCTTTTCTTTGAGGATACTTTATGAGGAATATATTGAAAGTACTTGAAAGTTTAATGGTTAAAAAATTGGGTGAAAATAATAATAAAAAAAAACACATTAAAAAATAAGAAAAATTAAAGATTTATATTCTAACACCCAATGACCCCCCTATGAAAAAGCTATTTATTTGATATTTGATGATCATTCTGACATCTTTTCTTTGAGGATACTTTATGAGGAATATATTGAAAGTACTTGAAAGTTTAATGGTTAAAAAATTGGGTGAAAATAATAATAAAAAAAAACACATTAAAAAATAAGAAAAATTAAAGATTTATATTCTAACACCCAATGACCCCCCTATGAAAAAGCTATTTATTTGATATTTGATGATCATTCTGACATCTTTTCTTTGAGGATACTTTATGAGGAATATATTGAAAGTACTTGAAAGTTTGATGGTTAAAAAAATGGGTGAAAATAATAATAATAAATAAAACACATTAAAAATAAGAAAAATTAAAGATTTATATTCTAACACCCAATGACCCCCCTATGAAAAAGCTATTTATTTGACATTTGATGACCATTTCAACATCTTTTCTTTGAGGATACTTTATGAGGAATATATTGAAAGTACTTGAAAGTTTAATGGTTAAAAAATTGGGTGAAAATAATAATAATAAAAAAAAAACACATTAAAAAATAAGAAAAATTAAAGATTTATATTCTAACACCCAATGACCCCCCTATGAAAAAGCTATTTATTTGATATTTGATGATCATTCTGACATCTTTTCTTTGAGGATACTTTATGAGGAATATATTGAAAGTACTTGAAAGTTTGATGGTTAAAAAATTGGGTGAAAAAAATAATAAAAAAAACACATGAAAAATAAGAAAAATTAAAGATTTGTATTCTAACACCCAATGACTCCCCTATGAAAAGGCTATCTATTTGATATTTGATGATCATTCTGACATCTTTTCTTTAAGGATACTTAATGAAGAATATATTGGAAATATTTGAAAGTTTGAATGGTAAAATACTGGGTATGCTATATAAGAAGAATTCAGTAAAAAGGCGATGGGGCCAATTTCTTGAGTTAAAAATGTAGCATTTTGACATGGAAGTGCAAAACCTACAGGTAGTAAGATGAATACTTGTTTTAAAAATATTCACCAAAATTTTCACCACCAAACTTTCAAATAATAACAAAATGTACATCTCTGTGCAAACTATGTAGAAAACAATGGTATGGTGACTGAATATAAAATAGGTCCTTTTCTTTATGGGAATCCAAATCTCATGGGTTTAAAAATGAAGATTTTCATGATTTATTTTTCATTCTTTCACTCACTATTTTATCATCAAACTTTTAAATATTTCCAATATATTTTTCATAAAGTATCCTAATAGAAAAGATGTCAGAATGATCATCAAATATCAAATAAATAGCTTTTTCATAGGGGAGTTATTGGGTGATAAAATGCACATTTTTAATTTTCTATTTTTCATGTTTTTTTTTAGTTTTTTCACCCAATAGTTTACCATCAAACTTTCAAATATTTCCAATATAATCTTCATAAAGTAAATTTAAAGGAAAGATGTAGAAATGATCATCCAATATCAAATAAATAGCTTTTTCAAAGGGGAGACAATGGGCGGTTAAGTGCACATTTTTAATTTTCATATTTTTTTCATGAAAATATTCACCTGCAAACTTAAAAAAAAAGTGCCAAAGTATCCTCCATTTTACATACTACAATATCACAGTCATATACTCAAATAAAATAAGATTTATGAACATTTGTGGTGGGGGAGTCAAATTTTCATGGGGAGTCAGATTTTCATTATGAAAATCTGACTGGGGGAGTCAGATTTTCATGTTACACCAGTCCCTTGCTCCCTTTACCTCCACCTGGGTGCATGAGTATACACTGTGTATGGAAAATGCAGAAAAACGTTTTTTTTTTTTTTTTTTCTCAAAATGGAAAGTTTCGCAAAGGTAGCGCAGTCTATCAGGTATGTAATAATGATAGATTTAAACTGATATCTGCATATCAGGTGACCAAGGTGACCGAATACTCATAAATAATAATTTCTCCAGGTCTTGAATCTTTCACAGGCAGATTTCATTGACCATACTGATAGTCATAGCACACATGATATTGCTTGTGTAAAACATTTTATAGCAAAGCTATTTGAGGTAACATGGACTTATTTATCCCATGTGGAAGTAAAATTATCAAGCGACCGGGCCTCAGAGGCCCGGTTTCCAGGAAATGGGACTAACTTTTGGAAAAGTTAATTTCTACATATGTTGTAAATTATTTCAAAACTAATTATTTATCCATTGATGGGGTATAAGTTGCTTGAGGATTACATGAAAGGAACAGGCTCAAAACCTCATGCGAACGAAGAGAGAGCAAAAGATACATGGGTCCGGGCCTGCGAGGCCCCTGAAAGGTGATTGAGGGTTAAAAGTACATAAGAATCCTGCCAAAAATCATAGTGTATGAGCGTTTCCATAACATCCCTTCCTTTCGTGGCGCCTTTTGCTCTTCGTAGTCACTTTATGTCCCAGTATTTTTCTCTGTTATACCTGTAACAAAAATACTGCATATCGTGTGAATAATTTCGATTTTTTCTGAAGTTAAATGTCAAAATGCAGTGAAATACTTAGAAAGTGGCTCAAAACTTCATATTATTGACAACATCTTTTGGAAGACAAAATACACAATACAGAACCTTTATTATTGTACCAGGAAATGGGATCAGTAAATGAGTTAGTAATTCACGTCTTGTTGCCACTCAGGCAATAGAAATTGTCACTTTTGTAAGGAATTATGTCGAGCATATAATCCTGTTGGCTTATGTCATTATTGCTTTTTTGACCAGCCTTACCTCCGCCGATCACATCAACAACTTCAACAACACCAACAACAACAACCGAGGCAACAACAACATCAACAACAACCGAGGCAACAACAACATCAACAACAACAACGACGGAAGCAACGACAACAACAACAACGACGGAGGCAACGACAACAACAACAACCGAGGCAACAACAACATCAACAACAACTGAGGCAACAACAACATCAACAACAACCGAGGCAACAACAACATCAACAACAACAGAAGCAACAACAACATCACCAACAACAACGACGGAAGCAACGACAACAACAACAACGGAGGCAACGACAACAACAACAACCGCGATGACGACAACCCAACCTGTTCAAACAACCACTGCGTTAACAACAACAGCTGGGGTTACGGCAGTGGGCACCACTACAAGTGCTGGTGGGTATTAGTAGGCAGCGTGCAATGACAAAGATCACAGCCATGTTTATCTTAAGTATGGCATTTACTGTTTTTGGAGACTGCTTTGAATAGTTTAAGTTTGGGTTTCCTCAGTGTCTCACAAAAAAATAAAATAAAATAAAATAAAAACTTATCTCGGCATATAAAGTTTAGTACATAATTACATTCCCTTTGTTTATTTTAATTATCGATGCTGCACGCTTTATGTAATGTCCAGTAAAACATTTTTTTTCTAAATAACAGGATCTGCAGCTGCAACGACCTCGGAAGTAACAACAACAAATCAACCTGTTACGTCAGCAGCAGTGACAACGGGCGTGGCTGCTACAACAGCTAGTGGTAAGTATTTAGTAAATATTTGTACTTAAATAGCGAAAATACCACCCACTTGAAAAAATATCAATCAGTCATTTTATGGACTGTTTTTATCAAAGACTCACCAAAAGTAAGCTTTGTAGAGCGCATCTTGCAGGCAAACGCATTTTGCAAACGCAGCACATCTTGCAACCAAATAAACATGCGAATTACGCATTTTGCAACCTCGGAAAATTTCTACACACCATTTGAACTACAGTATGCAACTGTAGGGCTAAGATAAATGCACATTACGTTAACACCACCCACAGCTTGGGTTTCACTTAACATTATTACACCTAAAAACAGTGGCTAACCCTACCCTGTTAAACATTAGGCAGCTGTAACTGGAAAGGCCGATTCAGTGCATTTTTTTATTGTTTTATTTCTCTAGGTTCTCATTCTTGCAATCTCCTTCAATACACAAAGAATAAAGGTACATATTATTATTATTATTATTATTATTATTATGTGGGACATTATTTTGTGCGATGGTACACATTTAGGACACAATGATAGTCAAAGACACCTTCCACGCACCAGCCACACACTAAGGAAAATACTTGTAAATATGATATAAAATAAATGTACATTTGATTAATAACACAGAGTCATAATAGGCTATGACAAAGAAATATAAAAAGAGGGAAGAGAGGCAAGTCAAGCAATGCTGAGTATTGGTTTGTATGATATGTCATGAGTACATCTCGCCAGGCATGACATATCATACGAACAAAACAATCGTCAATACAAACAAAACAATCGTCGTCAGCATCATCATACCGGTATTGAGACCTGGGGCGTCCGTTAAGTTGGCGCCATGAATCAAAACACCTCACCCAATAACAAGTGACATCAGTGAGAGCGATAAGCTTGCGTTTTGCACCCACCTCTTTGGGTTAACAGAAGCGTAAAATACTGCATTAAAGATCCAATATTTTGAGTAATTAAACACTCCTTTCTGATATAAATAGCCGAAGGACTTCATCACCCTATGCTTGATAACAATGAAATCGTCAATCTTAAGAACTATATTTGTGGTATACGGTTCCAGGGGGCAACAGATGCTTGATGGATTACTTTACGTTACACCCTCCAACTTGACTTAATTCCCATTGATTGCATTTATAATTAATGTAGATCAATATAATGTCACGCCCGTGTTTCATGAATCACGTACTGGATATCGTTTTATTGAGTCCAGGAACCAGAAAATACACAACATACACACACCATTATTTGTTTATCCAACTAGCTTGTCCCGCTTATGTACTTACCTGTAGGTCAAGCAAGGTCATGACTGTCTGCTGCAGAGTATTCAACTTTTACCTTAAAAGGAGTCAAGCATTGTAGGATTTAATACGTTGAAATATGACATTGTATTATAAGCACTATTATTGATTATTGGTACTTAGCTCTTATTACGTCTTCAACATTGATTAATATTACGTCGTTGAGCTATTTAAAGTTGCGAATAAACATTATTCCATTACAACCACCATCGTCGTTATCATCCTTATGATTATTTTTGTTGTTGTTGTCGTTGAATTTTGGATCGATCCATCCTCGGTGAGGTCATAGACGTAATACGGAGCAGTACCCTCCACCAGATTTTTCTCGATGTGTATTTTATCACATTTTCGTTTACTTCAGCAATTGTAAATTTGAGTGCGTCGCGCAGCTGCTTTTAATCTATGCCGCAATGAGTTCTTCATTTCTTTTTCTTTTAATTCATTTACACAGGCCCCACATCTGACAGTACTGTGTGTCCGGCGGGCTGGTCTTACGGCTTCCATGGCAGTTGCTACAAGTTTATATTCGGTGAGTCCCACACGTGGGATTATTGGCGACAGTGTGTTGACAGCGGGGGGTATCTGAATGTCATCAACGCACAAGAAGAAAAGGATCACGTCAACGATATTATTACGGTGAGTTTGAAGATACATGTATATGAATTAGATTATTAAAATAAACTAAGTGTAAAAATACTCGCCATTGTTAAAATGTTGTATAGTGCTTGGTAACGGGATTTAGTCATGTGAATACGAGTTGATAAGTGTATAAAAATAAATAAGTCATGGAAAATTTAAGTTGGTTGAGTTTTAAAATGGATTACAAATATTAATGTAATAAAATATTACCAAAATAAAATGATAATGCTGTTTTAGGGTCCCTTTTCTATTTATTTAATTTTTACTTTGACTTAACAGAGACATACCGGGGCAGCACGTTTGTTAATCATCGATCTCTTAATTTTTTAGTTAAGAAAAATTTAAACAGTAAACCTTTTTATAAAATTCTACTATATACTTATAGTTCAACAGTACAGCTTCCTCAGCAAACGTATTGTGTGGGCTGTTTGATCCGTCTTACAGCCTCGACTTCACTGCTGCAGATGGTTCCTTTCTTAAGTACACCAACTGGGATAGCGGAAATCCGAAAACGGCGCTGAAAGTGAAAGTAGTTTATAAGAGGCTTGCTAACTGGACGCAAGTTAATACACAACTGACTTCCAATGCCGGGTCAGCTCTTTGTGAGACGAGTTACGGTAAGGATTAATTTTAAATAAGTAAATAAGTTTCTCGCTAAATTGCTTTCAGCTTAAGCAGCCCTGATGACTAGAACGCCTACTGAAGTTGTTATCTAAGGTGCAATTAATTATTATTTAACAGCTTCAGTAGGCATGCCAGACAACTAAGCTGCCAAAGCTGAAAGCAATTTAGCGAGAAACCCCTCGAAGATGGGTCGATCCTGTTAGATCGATCTAGGGTTGGGAAGGGGGCCTATGGCTCTCGTAGCATCCAGCGGTATGCTTTACTGGATCGGTCCACTTTGACAGGTCCTCACATGTACAGTGCACCTACGCTACAGGAGGTTTTACCTCCTTTCACAATTTCTCTGCGAGTTTGCGTCCAATTGTTAAGTTAAGGTGATCAGATGACCTTGACGAGTGCAAGGAGCTCTGCTTAGATGACCCAATTATATAAAAACAAGTAGTTGTACAACTTATTGATAAGGCTATTTGGTTGTCAATATCTCAAAATGGGCCGGTCCAGGTAAGTATACCGCTTAATGTTACAATGGCTTAGTAGAAATGTATGAGTCTCTTTTTTCTCACTTTTCTCGATAAAAAGCATGATAATGAATGGAAAGTATTAAGGACATTTAAATAATTATTGCAATCGATCATGCCCTGCATAAAAAGTCTTTATCAAAGGTTAAAAGAAAACCATCAATAAATAGATATGACTGTTTTGGATTTTTTATATCCTGGCTTCTCCTGCACGTTATAAGAAAACTAGGGAATAATTGACTTATACGCTGAATGCACACGCAAACACGGGTCATATGAAATGCTCAACCAATGGCTGAACATACTCCATTTTTCTTAGGTTTCGATGGCTGTTACACCAAGCCGTCGTCCTACCAGGCAAAAGTTTTGCACCCAAGGCTCATGAACAGTTTACTGTGCATAGAATACTGCAGAGGTATGGTATTCAAGCAATCCCTCAAAACGACATTGATGTTG
Organism: Lingula anatina; assembly: GCF_001039355.2. Next base: position 381,186 of record NW_019775591.1, read on the forward strand.
GCTTCTTTATCATTGAAAAAATCCGACATCATCATTTGTTACAGAAAAAATATAGAACTTATATATAGTTTTGGATAGGATGTGCCATGGTTATAAATGTACATGAAGTTGTTGAAATATCTATGAAAACAATTATTATTATTATTATTATTATTATTATTATTATTATTATTATGTACAAGGTTTCAATGCGCATCGTATGAATTTTAAGCGTATATGTAATTCTTTACTGAAGGGAATGACTTGCCTTACGCCGCAGTATCCAATGATGAATGCCTGTGTGTGGAAACCAAACCCACCGGAAGTCAGTCCTCCATCGCATGCTCTATGGGGTGTCCGTACAACCCTATGCAACACTGTGGCGGAACAAACGTGGCCAATGTGTACCTGATAGGTGAGGACGCATCCATTTAAATATATCGTCTTTAAATATTAGATGATATCCACAAAGGTTAGATGATATCCACAACTGTGCTAAACTCTGTCTGGCTTTTGGCTATTCAGCAACAAGATTACAATGTGGACTTTTCCAACAACGTTGAATTAAACCAAAAAGAACAGCCCCTTTGCATTGACACGTGTAATTGTAGATGCAATGTTACTTTGTCTTGTGTCTGCAAATTTTGAAGACGGATGAACGATTATATTGTCATATTTACGGTGACACATGTACATGTAACAACAGTTACATGTACATGTAATAATTTCCTTTGTGTGTGGCAGAAGTTTTAGCTGCATTGTATATATAAAACTATAACGTATTTCGCTCAGCAGAATAAGCCCACCTTTAGACTTGCGTTTCTGTCTATCCAGGTTACTATTATCACCGTGCACCGTCGTGTGTGGCTTTAGCGTCGCAGGGGGTCCTTTTGGAAGGGTATTATTGGATTAGCGAAACAGAAGGAGCCGCATCTAGAAAAGTGCAGTGCAACCCGACAGGTCAGATTCTGTTCTCTGTATCTCATGATAAACATTGGTAGAAAATATCACTATTTTTCGTGATCAATCTATATAATAATGTGTTGTTCCGTACGTGAGATTTTGGCTAAAAAAGGCATTGCAAAAGAGCAAATGTCAATATTTATTAACTTATTCATTAACTCTTTATTTGTGCATTTGTACATTAATTTATACACCCAGGCAATTTAATAGTCGTTGGAATCCCAGCGCCGTCTATTAGCATCAATATGTGCTCTTAATTCTCTTCCTTAAATGTGATGCGTTCTCATGCATCATGAATGAACACATATTTTATATCCATAGTAATGAAATATAGTGTCTATATAGATATCTGTATCATGTGTATGTATTCCACTTCAGCTCCGTGTCACACTCCTTTGATTCACACCTACGCGAGTACCGTCACCATCACACATTCCAACTCAACCGACAACAATTGTACAGCTGAGAACATATAGTAAGTTTTAAAAAAAAGCAAAATGCGAAAGTAACATTTACTATTATTATTATTATTATTTTTTTATTATTACATGGTGTATGTCAATAATGACACGTATCGTGATAACAGTACTAACGAAACCAGATGCCAGAGAATTAAAAACTTTCATCTTTGTCCTCATTCCAGCCTGTACGGCCCAAGTGGCTGCTATTTTGCAAATGAAGACACCGAGCCTTGGGTCCAAGTATCCTTTGACCAGCTGTATATTATAACTGGCGTGGCAACTCAAGGTACGTGTATACTATTCAGTTTTGTTAGATTAAGCTTGTTTTTTTTTTTTTTTTTTTTTTTCAAAAAGATCTAGGTTTCTGCATGATGAGCTCGGCACATGGTTCTTGGCTATTGTTTGTGTGATCTGTTCTCAGCTGGTTACGGCCAGTACTTCATCACAATTAAGCAGCAATTGTTTGTCATATTTTGGAACATCGCTTGAACATCTGGTTGCAATGGTATGAGGAATAGCTACTTGTAGTAACGTGGCAGAAAGACACAATACAAGTGAGGTGTGTGCAGCCAATTACGTGCAAGGAAGACACGGCTGATGGATGTTAGAGCTTTTACTTAAATATTTTAAACAGAAGCAAGGATAATTATTTATCGATTTTATTGTACAAGTCCTTGTGTTTTAAGTGGTAATAGGTCTCTATGATAGATATATAGCCGTCTATATCACCCTAGGATCGAATGACCCGGATAATCAACAGTGGGTTAGGAACTATGCTCTGGAATACAGTGAAAATGGCGTAAACTGGACACAGTATGAAAATGGAACACAGGTGAGATGTTGCATGAATGTAGGTGGTGGTTAACGAGTGGTGTAACGAAACGAAGGGTCCGTGTGACAGAAAGTTCGTCTCCATTTATTTATGATGGTCAGGATGATTCTTTTATAATGAAATATAAATTTCCAATTTTCAAATTATGTTGAAAAAAAAATGTAATATTTTCTTTCAGTTGACTGGTAATTCAAATTTCAACGCAGTCGTTCTAAACACACTGACATATCCGATCCTAGCGCAGTATGTGCGGGTGTATCCTTCTAGGGCGACATGTGAAAACAATTGCAGTCTCCGCCTTGAGGTGAACGGCTGCAAGTACAGCAGTTTTGACCGTAAGTATGTTTTTGTGCATAAAAAAACTGAATGTGTAGACTCAACTTACTTGTTGTCTGACCATATGCTTAAGTTGAATACTTTACATATACTGGTGTGTACATCAACGTAGACTGCGATATATATCGACACTGGTGCTGGATTCTTGGTAATATCAAAGTATAAAGTTGCTTTTCATGTCAATTCGAATAAACCAACACTGTTAATATTTCGTATCCATGGTGTTGCCAGTTTCTATACTAATAGTGCCTAGTGGTTGTAGAATTTGCAGGACTTTATCTTAAACGTATTGTATTGTATATAGGCTTTAATAGCGCCCAATCTATTTTTTCTCAAGAAAAAAGCAGTTTATCTCCCTGGTATTTCAGAATTTATTATCGACATCCGTTATTTTTGACTGAGTTTTTCAATCGTTTTCGTTAATAGTTTTGTGGAATATCTAGACATAACAAATATAACTGTGGATCATTTGTAAAGTTTACCAGGCCTTTACGGGCATTTACATTGTTTTCAGACTCCCTGCAGTATGTTGGGTGTGTCATAGAAACTACAGATCCCAGTGGACAAGTTATGGTTCACAGTGCTTCAACGAGCTGCCAGTTGCCGTCGGATTGTATAGATCTGTGCACGGCGGCGGGGTTCTTGTATGCTGGCCTACAGGGAGGTAAGATGTCATATGGATTGCGTTCTGTCTCATCTACCGCAATGCCATACCGTTAATTAATCTTGTTGGCTTGGTGTTGCCAGCGTGTTGTAAATTGATCCAGGCAGATCCAGGGTTTATCAAGAGGGGGGGGGGAGGTAGGGGTAAATTTTGACATAAAAATATATTTAAGTAGACGAGAACAATTGCACTGTAAAACATGATGTAATGTAGTACATGTATTGCTTGGTTTGTCTCGTTACGATTAAGATTTTCTCTTATTTGTACGGGGATATTTTGTAGCAGACTTCCTCTTATGGTGCTAGGATGGGCAGAGCACGCATATATAAATATCAAAATGGGGAGAGTGTGGAAGGATGAGTGGTGAGGTGGGGGTGGGCGATTTTCCACTTCCATCTACGTTCTTGCACTGTTAAAGCGCTACGTATAAAAGAGTGTTAATTACCAATAGGCTTGTATGTTGGAGGAAATCATCCAGGTATTGTAAAATCACTCAAATAAAGCAATTTCGTATAACCATATTAAAATAAGTAATCAACCAGACTTTGCAATGCTATTTCAGTACTGACCTTATCTATAATCGTCTTGGCAAAACTCACAACGTGTCAAATTTACCCCGGTGAAGTTGATTCCTGGTTCCTTATTCCTTATTCGGTTACTTATTCAAATGTGAAGTTGGTTACTTATTCCCGGTTCCTTATTCGGTTACTTATTCAACTTTTTTATGTTTTTTTTATGATTTTGATGCTAGAATACCTGTTTCATCATACTAGCACCCCCTCTTCATCTAGATGACACCCTAAAATTGTTAAATATACCAATAAAAACACAAAATATAACCCATTCCTTATTCAAAAGTCCTGTTACTTATTCGGTTACTTATTCCTTATTCGGTTACTTATTCCTTATTCGGTTACTTATTCAACTTTTTTATGTTTTTT
>NW_019775591.1:401994-436665 GCF_001039355.2 Lingula anatina
AAGGTTACAAACCACTATTAAAAATCCCATTCACTTCCATTGTAACGTTTAATTCTCTTAAAAATATTTCCCATGCATCAACAAACACAACACTTCAGGTTTAAATACTTCTATTCAAGGCCTAAACAATATTAAAAAATCAGGGTACATTAATGGCATAGCTTGCCAGTGACATGACATGACCCGTAAGGTGCTGCCGCCAGTCAGCCAAAATAAGCACTAAAATGCAGCAGAGGGGAGGGCATGTAAAACTGGCCCCAGGCAGTAACATTTCACTCTGATATGAAAAAAAACACATCAAATTAAAGGTAAATGAACAAATTTATTTCTAAAATTTATTTCAAAATTTTCAAATGATCCAAAATTGAAAAATAAACTCATTTTTCTCTTATATGCAAATCTTCTTGATTCAAACTTGCTAAACAAGGAAGGCCGGAAGTGCCGTATAACCTTTACACTGGACGGCGTCCTGTCTGCGTCTCTTAGTAGGACCCCGTTTAAGACTAAAAACAAATAATACCAGTAAGAAAGTATTATGTAACCTGGCACGATATCTTAGCCAAGCAGGAAGGCTTCGGTATGAGATCTAATCTAATTTGATCTAATTTGATCCAATTTGATCTCATTTGATTCAATTTGATTTAATTTAATTTATTTCAGTAGTTTATTTACTTAAGTACTCAAGTATTTAATTTACTGCAGATACTATTATTATTGTTATGATGATTATGATTGCGATTATTACTATTATAATTTTTCTTTGTAATAACCCTATAGTTGTTGTAACTATAGTCGTTGTAACATTTGTACCAGTACTAGACTAATGGTCCTCAAGAGACCAAGGTAATACATAAATGAAATGAAAAACTTTACATGCCGATAACCAGCTGATCACTGAGCATTGTGCCTCCTTTCTAAGACCCCGGCGATGTCAGTTTTAGCAGAAAGGACGCCGTCCAGTGTAAAGGGGGTTTAACGGGATTTCGAAATGTGAATACGAGTCAACAAGTGCATAAAAATTCGAGAAAAAATGAAATAAATTGTAAAAGTAAACCATGGTAAATTTAAGTTGGCTAAGTTTTAAAATGGGTTACAAATATTATTGACGTAAACTATTATAATCAAAATATAATGATATTGCTGTTTTGGGGTTCCTTTTACATATTTATTTAATTTGTACTCTGACTTAAGAGGCATGCCGGGAAAGTACGTTTGTCGATAATCAATCTCTTAATTTTTAAGTCAAGAAAAATTTAAACAGTATAACTTAGATTAAATGTAACTATATACTTACAGTTCAACAGTACAGCATCCTCAGCCAACGTATTGTGTGGGTTGTTTGATCCGTCTTACAGCCTCGACTTCACTGCTGCAGATGGTTCCTTCCTGAAGTACACCAACTGGGATAGCGGATTTCCGAAAGCGGCGCTGAAAGTGAAAGTAGTTTATAATAGGCTTGCTAACTGGACGTTAATTAATACAGAGCTTAGTTACAGTGCCGGATCAGCTCTTTGTGAGACGAGTTACGGTAAGGATTAACTTTAAATACAAGTAAATAATTATGTGCCGTATGTTTAGGACCCCGTTCCCATACCTAGATCGATCTAACAGGATCGACCCATCTCCGAGGGTTTCTCGCTAAATTGCTTTCAGCTTAAGCAGCTCTGATGTCTGGCACGCCAACTGAAGCCGTCAGGGGGTTATAAGGTATCGTTTAGCAGCTTCAATAGGAGCGCCAGACAGCTAAGCCGCTAAAGCTGAAAGCAATAGGCCCTATAGCGAGAAACCCCTCGGAGATGGGTCGATACTGTTAGATCGATCTAGGTATGGAAATGGGCTCTAGGACTCTCGTAGCATCGATCGGTATACTTAACTGGATCGATCCACTTCAAAAGGTCTTTACATGTAAATTGCACTTAAGCTACAGGAGGTTTTACCCCCTTTCACAATTTCTCTGCGAGTTTGCTTCCAGTTGTTAAGTTAAGGTAATCAGTTGGCCTTGACGAGTGCAAGGAGCTCTACTTAGATGGCCCAATTATATAAAAACAAGTAGTTGTACAGCTTATTAATAAGACTGGTTGTTAATCTCTCAAAATGGGCAGGGTCAGCTAAGTATCCCGTTCAATGTTACAATGACTTAGTAGAACTACTAGAGTCTCTTTTTACTCACTATTCTTGATAAAAAAAAAACTTGCACATGATAATGAATGGAAAGGATTGGGGAATTTTAAATAATTATTGCAATCGATCATGCCGTGCACTGAAAGTCTTTATCAAAGGTTAAGTAAATGCATATGACTGTTCTGAATACTTATATCCCAGCTTCTCTGCGCGTTTTAAGAAACCTTTGAATTTGCCTTATAGGGTCATATGAAATACTCAACCAATGGCTGAACATACTCCATTTTTCTTAGGTTTTGGTGGCTGTTACACAAAGCCGTCGTCACACCAGGCAAAAGTTTCGCACCCAAGGCTCATGAACAGTTTACTGTGCATAGAATACTGCAGAGGTATGGTATTCAAGCAATCCCTTGAAACGATAATGATATTTACAGAAATAAACCACTACAATAAAAAAAAAGATAATGATAGTAAAAAAAACTGACGTCATCATTTGTAAAAGAAAAAATATAGAACTTGAGAAGTCTAAAACGAATTTATTAATTTTATATTTATAGTTTTGGATAGGATGTGCCATGGTTATAAATGTGCATGAAATTGTTGAAATGTCCATGAAAACAATTATTATTACATGTATTATTATTATTATTATTATTTTCATATAAAGGTTCAATGCACATTGTATGAATTTTAAGCGTGTATGTAATTCTTTACTGAAGGGAATGACTTGCCTTACGCCGCTATATCCAATGATGAATGCCTGTGTGTGGAAACCAAACCCACCGGAAGCCAGTCCTCCAGCGCATGCTCTCTGGGGTGTCCGTACAACCCTATGCAACACTGTGGCGGAACAAACGTGGTCAATGTGTACCTGATAGGTGAGAACGCATCCATTTAAATATATCGTCTTTAAAAATATTACCTCTAGACACAAATGACAATTAAGGGTCTCTCCTTGGTTAGATGATATCCACATGTGCGTTAACCCTGTCTGGCTTTTGGCTATTAAGAAAAAAGGGGACAATGTAGTCTCCCCCGACGAAATTAAAATTAATCAAAAAAGAGAAAAAAAGAACACGGTCCATTGCATTGGTACATGAACATGTAAGTCAAGTTTTACTTTGGCACGTGTCCCAGAATTTTGAAGACGAGTGAACTGGTTATAGTGACAGATTTAATACTCTCATAGTGTGCTGCAAGAAATTCGTAGCTAATTTGTACTGTATATACAAAACATGACGTATTTCGCTCAGCAAATTGAGCCCATGTTAGGCGTATGTTTCTGTCTATCCAGGCTTCTATTATCACCGTGCACCGTCGTGTGTGGCTCTAGCGTCACAGGGGGTCCTTTTGGAAGGATATTATTGGATAAGCGAAACAGAAGGAGCCGCATCTAGAAAAGTGCAGTGCAATCCGACAGGTCAGATTCTGCTCTCTGTATCTTATGATAAACATTGGTAGAAAATATCACGTTTTTTCGTGAGCAATCGATATATTAATGTGTTGTTCTGTACGTCAGATTTTGGCTAAAAAAGGCATTGAAAAAGAGCAATGGTCAATTATTCATTCACTCTTTCATAAACTCTATATCTGCATTTGTGCATTAATTAATATGCATCCGGACAATTTAATAGTCACTGCGATCCCAGCGCCGTCTATTAGCGGCCGTCAATATGAGCTCTTCTCTTAACTAAACGTGATCAGTTCTCATGCACATAAATGGACACGAATTTCATATCCATAGTAATGAAATATTGTGTCTATCAACAAATCTGTATCGTGTGTTTGTATCTATCTCTACCTTCAGCTCCGTGTCACACTCCTTTGATCCACACCTACTCGAGTACCGTCACTATAACGCATTCCAACTCAACAGACAACAATTGTACAGCTGAGAACATATAGTAAGTAAAAAGAGGAGTCAAATGTGAAAAAATCATCATCATTATTATTATTATTATTATTATTATTATTATTATTATTATTATTATATGCAGAACCAATCACATCCAAAATACTGACTATTTTATGCCAATGATAAAAAAAAATGCCCTGACACCGGAACTAACGAAACCAGATGCCGACTAAGACAATGAATATCTTCCACCTTTGTCCTTATTTCAGCCTGTATGGCCCAAGTGGCTGCTATTTTGCAAATGAAGACACCGAGCCTTGGGTCCAAGTATCCTTTGATCAGCTTTATATTATAACTGGCGTGGTAACTCAAGGTACGTGTAAAGAATTCAGTTTTGTTAGATCAAGCTTTTTTTTTTTCAAAAATATCTAGGTTTCTGCATGATGAGCTCGGCACATGGTTCTTGGCTATTGTTTGTGTGATCTGTTGTCGGCTGGTTACGGTCGGTATTTCATAACAATTAAGTAGCAATTGTTTGTCATTATTTGGCACATTGTTTGAACAATATATATTTCAACTCCGTTTAAATTACCCTAGGATCGAATGACCCGGATAATCAACAGTGGGTTAGGAACTATGCTCTGGAATACAGTGAGAATGGCGTAAATTGGACACAGTATGAAAATGGAACACAGGTGAGGTGTTGCATGAATTTAGGTGGTGGCTACCGAGCGGTGTAACGAAACTAAGGGTCCGTGTGACAGAAAGTTCGTCTCCATTTATTCATAATGGTTAGGGTTAGTCTGACCTAAGTGGGTCGAAATCTAGGGCGAGGCTTACCTGTACAAATGAATAAGAAGCGGACTCTCTATCATGGGGGACTGTCTGTCACGTTACATTGGCTGTCTTTACACGTAAACAGGTTGGTCAATTGTTTTAACAAAGGTTGAATGGGTTTATTCTGGTTATTAGAGTATGTATAGTAAAGAAGGGGTATCCAGTACAATTCGGCCTGCCATATAGACTTGCATACATGGTCATGATCCGAATGTTAGCACTACACTTTTGGTGTCGATTAATAGTTAATAAATAAATAAATAAATAAATAAATAAATAAATAGATCTATAATACATCCATTGCTAATGCAGATTTTAGTGTAGAATTTTTACAGTCATTCATGTAATCAAACTTTGCATCTGATTACCTTGTGATTTTTTTTTATATTGAAATATGAATTTCCGTAATGATGTTGAAAAAAATGTAATATTTTCTTTCAGTTGACTGGTAATTCAAATTTCAACGCAGTTGTTCTAAACACACTGACGTATCCGATCCTAGCGCGGTATGTGCGGGTGTATCCTTCTAGGTCGACATGTGAAAACAATTGTAGTCTCCGCCTTGAGTTGAACGGCTGCAAGTACAGCAGTTTTGACCGTAAGTGTGTTTTTGTACATTCTGACACTGAGTTTGTAGACTGCACTTACTTTTTGTCTGGCCGTATATATGCTTAGTTAGAATAATTTACACTTACCCATACGTCAACGTAGATAGCGCGATATATCGACAATTGTGCTTGATTCTTAGTAATATCAAAAGTATAAAGTTGCTTGCATGTCACTTCGAATAAACCAACGCTGTTACCCGCAAGAAAATGCAGTTGTATCGAAGTAGCAAAGAAGCATTAACGCAGTAGTGGTGTGGAGCATATTTGCAGTAGAAATGCAGTATAGCCTACTGCAATTCTACTTCAAAAATTACATAGGGTTGTACAGAGGAGGAGCATTAATGCAGTAGATTAGCAGCATGATAGAAGCATGTTTCAAATATGCTAATTAGCTCCCACACCGAAGCAGATTTGAAGCATGTTTGCATTATGATTGCAGTAGTCTACTGCGCTGGAGTATCTACTCCGTTTTCGTGCGGGTAATATTTCGTATCCATGGTGTTGCCAGTTTGTATTGTAACTACTGGATGTACAATTTGCAGGTCATATTCCTAATCTAATTTTCCTCAAGAAAAAAAAGAATTAAGTTAATATCGACATCAAGTATATCTAATTGAGTTTTTGTTTAATTGTTTTTTTTTTTTTTTTTTTTTNATCTGTCTGGTCTCAAGTGTTATCAATCTTTAAACAATGGTTTATGAGCTGGTAATTTGGTTTTTGTCTCCATATTGTTTTCCTGTGGAGATGTTTGAGATCAGTTTTCAATATCTGTTTGTTGTAATGGGGGTGGTGACTTCTGGTATGTCTGACCTGGTCATAGGGATCCTGAGGATATGATGGTTTGATTATAGGTTTCACATGCTCACAAGCTGAACACTTTTTAAACCTTTTATTTTTAAAAAATCTTATTTTGAATTTTTTTTTGACAGTAAGTATAGCTTTGTGGAATATCTAGACACAACAAATATAACTTCGGGATATTTATAGAGTTTACAAGGCCTTTACGGACATCTAAATCGTTTTCAGACTCTCTGCAGTATGTTGGGTGTGTCATAGAGACTACAGATCCCAATGGGCAAGTTATGGTCCACAGCGCTTCAACGATCTGCCAGTTGCCGTCGGATTGTATAGATCTGTGCAGGGCGGCGGGGTTCTTGTATGCTGGCCTACAGGGAGGTGAGATTTCATATGGATTACGTTCTGTCTCAACTACCGCAATGTTATACAGCAGTGCCATACAAAGTAATCTTGTTGACTGGTGTTGCCAGCGTGTTGAAAAAATATTGTCATACCCAGGGTTTTCAAAGGGGGGTTGGAGGTCAAATTAGACATTATAATGTATTAAAATAAACATGAACAATTGCATTGCAATACATGTATGTAGTTCATAATGTAATGTATACATGTATTGCTTGGTTTTATCTTGTTACGATTAGGACTTTTCTTTTTTTTTTTTTTGTATGGGGAAATTTTGTAGCAGACTTTCTCTTAATGGTGCTGGGGGGGGCAAAGCATGCATACATAAATTTCAAAATGGGGAGTGGATGGAGGGATGATTGGTGAGGTGGTTGTGGGCGATTTTTCACTTCCAAAACTGTGTTAATTATCAATAGGTTTGTATGTTGGAGGAATTCCTACAAGTGTGAAATCACTCAAATAAAGCATTGTCGTATACCCATATTATAATGGGTAATCGACTAGTTTTTGCAATGGTATTTAAGTTCTGACCTTTATCTCTAATCGTCTTTGCAAGTCTCAGAACGTGTCAAATTTCAAATTCATCATTACCTGAAACATATAAATTTATATGACACATATGTACTTATTTGAATGATGCATCTACTTTTCTGTCGACAGCCAACTGCAGCTGTGCAAATGAAATTAGAACATACGGATATGCAGCAAGTTCTCATTGCGACATCACGTGTACAGGCGATTCCAAGCAGCGTTGTGGCGGAGAGAATCGATATTCAGTGTGGCGAACTTGGGGTAAATATACACAAAATGCTTAATTCTTTATAAATCAAACATGATAAATAAGCACTGTTCACATTCAACTTAACATCAGTATATACACAGTATGACTTTAAATATTTTAAGGATTTAAACTCATTTTATCGTCTTTTTTACATAAATGTTAAGGAACGAAGTGTGGAAAACATAAGCTTATACACACACATACGTATTTTCTGACCCATTTTGTCTTCAACTCCGCTTTGTATATTCGCCAGAGGTCCGTTGTCCCGAAGTGCCCTCTGTCGGCAACGCAACCGCGTCCAGTACGAGCCGCAACCACAACTCTCAGGTGACCTACTCTTGCCTACCTGGCTACGTCTGGCCGACTGGAACCCTAGAGGCAGAGAAAACGATTACTTGTACGTTTAACTACTGGACTGCGCCTCCACCCGATTGTGAAGGTTGGTGGACATTTATTCTCAACTATTCCAGTAATAACTATCCAGTCGCATTATTTAGTTCATAGTTCTAACGCTATTTAGATATGTTTAACGTAGAGTTTTTTATAATGGATAATCATAGCATGTCGGCTACATTGTTTGTGTTTAGCTCCTAAATGTTTGTAGTTTTCGATATGACGTGCTCCAGCCTAAACCTTTTAATTCGTATTTTCGGTATTTTTTCTCGAAGTGAGCAATATTTATCAGTAGTTTATCTGGATACAGTAGTCCAAGTGCCCCCCCCCCCCCCCACCCCATCTAAATTTGGAGGCAATTCCTTCTTCCCTTTCTCCCGCTCCCAAAATAATTATAATAATAATAGTAAAGATTTCTTTATCCAGCAATCCACTGTACCCCCGCTCTCCCGACGGCGGCCAACACCACACTGAGCGTCGTGGGGGGTGACGAGGTGGGTGCCGTGGCCACCTACACCTGTCTACAGCACTACCAATTCCCTGGCGGTTCTACGACGAAGACGGTGTCCTGTTTGACCACGGGTCAGTGGTCCGCTGCCTCAGTGTCCGCATGTGAAAGTAAGTTCCACACTGTTTTGAAATGTATTTATTTTGATTTCAAGGTTTGTTTGCCTTGGATGGTTTTGATTTTTAAATTGTCAGCTGTTTTACAAACCGCGTGCTACAAATTATTTCACAAATTTGGAGATTTGTGCATTGCTCTGTTTAATTGTTTTGTTTCTTTTTCTGGATGTGTCACAGCTCAATGGTCGCCTTTTTGCACAAGGAGGATACGACTTATCAAGAATTACAATTAACGAACAACTGCTTCTCCCTAAAAATCGTTTCGTTCACACACAATCATTGCACATACGTTTTTAAAGCAATTTTCGCTGGTCTAGCCCTTGGTATATTTTGGCCATGGTGTATTTTCATTTTGGTACCTCTCAGCCCCACAGTTTTCACCTGACTTTACAACACCACTTAAACGCTAGAAAAGATGCAACACGTGTCCAAAGTGAATAACACTCGAATTCAATAAAGAGACATATAATATTTTAGCCTGTCATTCCGTTTTGCTACAGTGATCTTGTGCCCAGTAATATCAAGCAGCCTTATCAATGCGGTGGTTAACTCCACTGACCGCCAGGTGGGGTCAGCTGTGGAGTACCAGTGCACCAACAATACCAGCTTCGGGGACGGAGGTACCAAGAGGATGCGGCTGTGCTTGGCCAGTGGACAGTGGGATAGAGAGGAAGAGGACTGTGGTAAGGTTTTTGGTCGCCATTTTGAAACAGATGGTCATTTTGGATTTTCTTTAAAAGGTTGTTATATTCAGTTTCTGATATCACATAGATATAGTGTAGGTGTGGTCGTCTAACTTAGTGCTGTGCTTATTCATCGTGGCGGGTGATAATGGATCTTGACCATTCTAATCCCAGTGTACTCCCACATTGCCGCACTGTAACCATGGTAATAACCTATGTGTTATAGTGAAGAATAACGACGATCTGGAGCTTTCTTACATTTATTCACCGACTGCCTGTACATCGTAAACACTCGATATGTTGAAATAGGACGGTGCTAAGTTAAGCCGTCACACAGCGAGTGCAAACGCACATTTTTGTTTTTTATTGCAATTGTAAAGGATGAACGTATCACTTGGCATTTTTAAGGTATTTAAAAAGAACATTTCAGCGTAGTCACGTTTATCTCGTGTCCTTCTTGAAGATACAAGTACAAGGTAAGGCGCTATTGCACTGAATATTTTTTTTTCAATGTTCTTCTTAAACTATTTATCATGCCATGTTTTTTTTTATATATTTTTATTTATTTGTCCATGTATTTTTTTGTATTTATATCCAAATATTTCTCCTTTTTTCCTTACTTTTTTCATATTTTTATGTACGGGTTCAATTATCTATTAAATATGATGAAGTGCTGAATTGCATGAAAGAATGATTCAAAGAAATGATCCACAAATGCATGCGATAAAGATCACTTATAGGTACCGTTGGATGACTTGCGTAATTGTGTGGTTCTTCTGTGTTTCCATGTCAGAATGTTAATGTTCGGTGCTAGACCACGTTTAGAGCACAAAAGCATTGTGACGTGTATGTAACGTTGTGCAGAGTGTGACGTTTGTACAGACTGTGTCGTGAGTGTGACGTTTGTACAGACTGTGACGTGCATGTGACGTTTGTACAGGCCGTGGCGTGGGTGGATGTTCTGATTGCGTGTGAACATGTCTACATGTGTCACGGATGAAAATAGAAAATAACAAAAATACAAAACAAAACAAAACAAAACAAGAGAAAAACGAACTTTTGCTATTTTGACAAAAGCATTTACTGAAACGTACACAAAGAGAGCAAAAAGACACTTTTTAGTAATGCATACCCACATATTGTGGCATTGGTTCACTCAGAAAAATGTATTTCTAAACAAAATGCTGCCGGCCTAAAAAGACTGAAGACATGTTAGAAGTTTATCATTATTTTTTCTTTTCCAGTGGACTAATTGGAATACTTGACGCTAAAATTGACCACATAAACATATTTTGGCAAAATCAAAGAAATCTTTCTTCGTAACCTTACATTGCTATAAGCAAAATTGGTTTAACTGCTTTTTTAAAGCTTTTGAAACGATATATATTTTGCAGCATTATAAAAAAACCTGCCTAATTTCAGCAAGCAAATTACCGGGTAATATTTAGCTTATTACATGCAAAGTTAAAAATGTTTCATCATGACAAAATTTAAAAACTATAAGCAAAAGAGAATCTCTAAAAATTTCGATGATTAATTAAGCACGTTCGTTGCGACTGGGCTTCCCGTTGTATTAAGTGGATACATCAGGATGGACAGTGGTTATTTGTTGTTCACTATGAACAAAATCATTATTTGGGTGGTGGGAGTGGAGAACTTTCCAGATGCTGCTTGCTTGCTGACTCCGGCAACGACCTGCGAGGCCAGTTTATCCGTCAGAGGGCCAGAGTTGTGAGTCATGTCCATCCCAGCAGTGGTTTTGCAGATCGCACCTGGAAATATGGCCAGTTATATACTGTATGACTTAAACGATTTTAACGCTTTTAAGAGAACTCATTGCAACCTTTGATAATTACAAAGTCTTGACGTTTGGCATGGAAGGGTACAATCAGTTATACATGCATGTACACAGCCGGTGTGACAGGAATGGTAGTGCTAGGAATGGAAGTCCAGAGTCCCATATGATAAGTGCAGGTTAGGGTTGGTTGGAGTATATTAGGGGTTGTATACATGTAAGGAGCGAATGTCACCTGTACAATGTAATGGAGAATGGACTACGGTTCCTGTCGGACTACTGCCAGTCTGGTATCATTCCTGTCACACAGGTAAAGGCCACTGCTGTTTGGTATAATCTATAGCAGCAAACGCACTACCAAGACCAATAAAATGCAGAATTATTTTAAGAAACGATCAAAAATATCCAGGAGCTAAGGATATACTCGCCAGGACTATAAAGTACTGTTGACTCAACAGAAAATAAAGACCAATTACTGCTGTTGGGTGTTATTCCACTTTGTTACTACGGTACAACAGCAGAACAATGCCATTGACATAACTGGTTAAACGCCATATTGAATCAATGTTTTAAAAGCATTATAATTAACATTGTCTTTAAGCGTGACATATTGTGTTACAGAAATGATTAGATTAAGCTAAAATGCACATGTAAAGATTAACTAAAACTAGGTATAAAACGTGGAAGTTCTAGGAGTATGAGACCTCTTAATTCAGAGACTGTTGAAGGAATTTCAATAGGAAGAACTACATGATAAATTCGTTACACGAAACAGACTGTTCGATAGCGTGCAATGATCTCTAGTAGGCAGGATATATTAAATGTACATGCAATACCTATGGGGCAATAGAGTTCAATACAACAGACGAATAAAGCGAATTCGAATTATATGACAAATTTTCTGGAAATAAGTCTTACTCCAGATAGAGATTTCACCACTAGTAAATGAATGTACGATATAGAAGCACAAGTAACAAAAAATGGTGTTTATTTTCTGAACCACCGTAATTATCGTTAAAATAAACTTAAAGCATCACTTTTCGTGTCTGTTATATTACTGCTGCATTATCTTATCATTTAATTTACCCGCATCTGCTTTGTTAATACATACAGTGTATATACTGTATTTAAGATACATGTACCAGTATCTCTCTCCCCTCTCTCTCTCTGTTAATGTGGGGGGGGGTGTAGGTTTCAGTCACTCCTTTAACAACATTAATTACGATAACATTAAATTAACAAAGCAAAACTTAGGGGAAATCCAATAAGGGCCCGAAAAGTAGATATTTCTTAAGTTCAATATTTTGTCATTTTTAAACGTGGAACTAATGGTCACACTCGATTCGGGTTAAGACCATAGCTTACATGTATATCAGTCACTTACTTAAACATCTGGAAGCGATCGATGCTGCTGTTGTAGAAAACCTTCAGTTCGTGAAAATGTCCGTTGTCTGTAGATGTTCTAACTGCGATTTTAGCTCCGTCCTTCATTCTTTGGATACTGTCAGCATCCAGCACTAAGCTACAACGGGAATGCATACACAGGTTTTTATTTACATTCACACTTGTTGCTGTATAGTCGAATACAGAAAAATGAATTCTAAGTAAAAATTCTAAAATATCACAAAATCAGTCTATATTGAGACTATAAATAGCTCATTAAACAGTAAAAAAGGAAATTTTGGCATGATAAATTTTTACAATTAATAAAGATATGAAAGGTTCCTAACATATTGGTCATTGCTATTTAAGCATGTGGATAAAGCAAGGCTGACACTTGCACGATTTTGTGACACGCATTGGCACGACTCGAGTCTATGCGCAACTATGCGCAAACTGTTCGCGAACTCGTCGGGACGATGTGAGAGGATGCGTGCCAGTGCGTGGCAGTGCGCACAACGTCACGACTGTTACGAACTGCCACGAATAGTTCACGAACATCTCATGTATATTGCGTGCCCAAGTCGACACGACACCGTCCGAATTGCGCAAACTCGTCGTGCCAATGCGGGAAGTGCGTTAACTATGCGCAAACTGTGCGTGAACTTGTCGTGCAAGTTCGTGTCAATGTGGATACGCATTCGTAAACTATTCGTTAGCTCGTCGTAAACTATGCGTGAACTAGTAGGGAACACGGGAGCCTCCCACTTTGTGCCCCAAAATGGCACGACTTGCCACGACAAAATCGGGGCCAAAAGTCGTGCAAGTGTCAGCCTTGCATAACCCTTTGACAAAGCCGTACCAATAAAGTATAGGGGCAATCGTGGGTGAGCCAGTTACAGTGTGTCTAACCATAGTATGTGGACGTCACTGAAAGTGACCGTTTCGCAAAGGGGCAGACTATACCATACTATGTGTATGTCACTCAAAGTGACCGTTTACCTAAGGGGCGGGGTATACCATACTGTGTAGATGTCACTCAAAGTGACTGTTTCCCTAAGAGGGCGGGGTATACCATACTATGTGGATGTCACTCAAAGTGACCGTTTACCTAAGGGGCGGGGCATACCACATTATGTGTATGTCACTCAAAGTGACCGTTTCCCTAAGGGGGCGGGGTATACCATAGCATGCGGTGGTCACTCAAAGTGACCGTTTCGACATGGGGGCGGAGTATACCATAGCATGCGGATGCCACTCTAAGTGATCATGTGCGGTGTACGTACGATAGTATGCCAGTATCACATTGGCGCCCGTGTTCTTCAGGGCATACAGTATTCAAGGAGTGCCAGTACGAGTGTCAGTCACGCGGGTGATAGTGACAACAAAAATATTTGTCACAAATTAAACGTTCATTAACGGGAGGGGGAATTATAAACACCGATTTATTAATTATTTTCACCCACTGTGGAACTTTCAAAAACTATCTTGATTCGAAAATTAATTTATATAAATTAAAATTGAAACAAAGAAAACAAAATATTTTATGTTCCGTTCTCTCAATTACAAACACAAATCTTCTTAATGTGTAATGCTTTTATTAAAAAAGTTAGACCGAGCTTTTCATTTTTAAAAGCACAATGCAATGATCTACTGTTATCTCTAATAAACTCCCTTTCTCCCTCTTTCTCTTTGCCCCCCCCCCCTCTTGATTCCATCTAAGGTCACATCCAAAATAGAAGACTGACTATAGTCCGAGGGTCAAATATGGCCAACCCTCTTGAATACTTCCCCACGGGATTTCTATTCAGTGTCTATTAGCGGATTAGACGGCAATATGTGTATTGAGTCGCCATATTTGACCCTTGGACTAGTCAGTCCCCTAATCTTAATGTTGCCTATTAAAGCGTCAAAAGCAAATCAAGACAAAATTTAAGTTCCTTTCCCTGTGCCTACATATAAAACTTGCGATTTCCTGCTGACTGTTTCAGATTTTTCATGCAAAGCAAAGTAAAATCATTTGACCCTCGCGCCCCAGGCAAACTCAGTTAGCACCCTCATGCTTCCTTCAACGCAGCTCTAAACTAAGGGTCCATTTCGAATAGATCCGAGCACAAACTGATCCGCCGACTAAATATAGCCGAATCCACTTCAGAAGCGATGCCGCTAATACCACGATGGTCTCCCCGCCTCCACACGAGCTGTCGCTGCAGGGGGGGGGGGGGGGGGGCTAACATTAAACCTTGGAGCCAAGCTTTAATCCGTTTAATGGCGCGTGTGGAAGGGGGAGACCATCGGGAATCAGCGGGAAGTACCGGTAAAGTCGGCCATATTTAGCAGGCGGATCAGTAAGCACTCGGATCATCTATTCTGAATGGCCCCTAAGAAGCGTGTAAGCGGTAATGTCCAAGCCACAGCTAGCAGGCAGACATACGTGTGGCTATGCTGGCTGATCACTGCACTCGTGGACAGCGATGTCTCTAGGGTTTGGTCAGCAGTCACAGGGGCCATGGTGGTTCCCGTGGCCAGAGCCAAGGGACTCTCGCGGTACATGTTGATGTACCGCTGCTGGTCCATCACCATGTCCTGAAATATACACAGAATGAATGAATAGATGCCTTACGAGTCCGTTCTGTTAATGTAGAAAAGTAATATGTTTGGGTGGGCACGCACTCGTTGTATGAATATGTTGACAAGAAAGAGGCAGGCAGATAAACGGCCTCAGACGGACAGACAGCTGTTATGTTCCATAAACGTAAACACAGGCAAGCAGGAAAAGCAAAATATCTAAACAGAAAGCGAGGCAGGTAAACAGACAGACAATCGTAAATATTAAATGTTAAACATTTAACAGATAAAAAGACAAGCCTTATGAGCCGACAATGATTGGATTAGGATAAGTATTTTTAAAGCAAATAAACCTTCCCTTCAACAAAAACAAAATGGTAACAAAGAAGGAAATCTAAAGTAACTAAAAAAGGGAAACTGAGAAAATAGTGCAACAGTGTAACCCTTCAGCTCACCTTGAGCGCATCTATCTCTTTCATGATCGTGCTGCCCTCTACCGACGCAGGCATTATTGGCCACCTCTGACGTATCTCGCCTACGTCAGCAATGTTCAGCTTCACTCGAAAACCAGATGCGTCAACTGTTCTCACTACACCTAGAAAAAGAAACATTTGACTTAAAATCAGATCATAGAACTATAAATGAATATCATAAAATGTGAAAAAAGCTGAATAAATATTATTATTAGAGCTTATTTTTTTAATCTCATAAAGCCCAGAACAATTCGGGATAAAGAAAGCGGAAAAGTTGTAGGCCTAATGCCAGCACATGTGCATCTATCGGTTTAAGACTAATTTAGACAGCACAATACAATAACCGCTGAAAGAGAGACCTTCCAAATTATGCAAAATATAATATGCTTGAATGACCTACAGCAACGAAAATGTTTATTCATCCAAACAGAAAACTGAACGTTTTAAGTTTCCTTTGTTAACACACTGCCTTTTAACACATCTAAAGGAGTGTAAGTACATTTACATTTTAATTTATGTAGGGCCTAATGGTTTTAACTGGTTCTCCTTTCTTCCAATACGATGTTATTTTCACACAATGTAAATGCGAAACTGAAATATTTTGGTTGTTGGTTCCTTGAATAAAAGATCATAAATTTTAAGAACGAATTAACCCATACCGTTTTTATCCAGAACGCCTACACCGTATCTCCCGGTATCGGCAGTGTCTCCTCTCTGTTTTCTGGCAAACATCTCTACCGGGGTTTGATAATAGAGGGCGTTGTTGATCCCATTAAAGGCCTTGTCCACAGTTTTTTGCCCATTTCGGTTTCCTATTAAAAAACATGAAAAATATTATTTTGTTTCGGATTTTTTTAAAAATATAACCAGGGTTTTGAATATAGCTAGACAGGCAACGGCTTATATTATCCTTCTTCATTTTTGCGGGTCTTAAAGATGGAGAAGGGGCACCTTTACAAGCTAAGAGGGGGCGGTGCGTGTCCCGCTATGCTTCTATCTGGATCAACCGTTCTGATAGACACAGATTCTTTATAAAACCATTTTGGAATATTACCATCTATCATCAAATTACAGTTAACATAACGGTTTCGAAAGATAGTAAAATACATTAAATATATATATACATGTACAAACCGAGGATGGGAATCTGATTATAGGCAAAATGTGGAGGTTTGATTGTACATCATTTTGAGAATGTTTTTTTTTTTTTTTTTTTTTTTTTTAGCATTTTACTGGCTTTATTCTTTTTACTTATACATCATTCGTATTAACAAATCAGTTAAACAGTGCATATAACCCTTATTTCTGGAATTTTCAGTACTTTCAACAAGTTATGGAGAGAGAAGAGGGCAGGGGATGGAAACATAAAAAAGGAGAAAGACGTGGAGAGAGAGAAAAAGAGAGTGAGAGAGAGAGAGAGAGCAATGCATGTATCTCACCCTCCTTCACAGTCATCCCCTCGTCAGTGTAGGCCAGCCCTTTGTACTCCAAATCGTACGGGTTCCATCTACTTAGCGGTGTCATATACACTATCTCCAGCGGGATTGCGTACGTCCACTTCTGCTGGACGGTAACACAGTCTATTCACGAATGAACCAAGAAAAAAATATAAGATTGAATATTAAAAAAAAAACAGAAAAATAAATGAATAAATAAATAAAAAGAAGAAAAATATAAAGAGAGTTCAAAGTGTTACCGGTAGTTTCATATAATGATCACAACATCCAAATATTCACAAAAAATTGTTTAACGCAAATGGCAGATATCTGCCACGTCCCAGTGAAAATATACCCTATAACAGGGCCGCAGATGGTTTTTTCACTGGATATTCACAAATACTAGTATGTCCCTAGTTAAATGATGAAATTTTCTGCTCTGAACTGTATCAGATAAAAGTGCACATAATCAAAACTGCAACCCTGATAGAGGGTAGTGGAAACGAGATTCACCTCCAAGATCTTCCCAAATAGGTGAAAGAATTCCACGGTCCACAGAAGAAGCACGGTACATACCCTGTATATACATTATACTGTAGAAATATAAAATGTCCAATATTTTAAAAGAACAGTCAGAGATTTTGTAAACTGCCTTATTTATTAAAATGTACGACCACTACAAGTTTTCAACAGACTTCACCTCGTCCACGCCGAGCACAGTTAGTTATGTTCAGTCCAACTACATCCGGTTGTGACGTCATAGCCATAAAGACATTTTGGTCAGAGTACCCACGGTGCATCAACTTCCGGCCATCTGCCCCCTAGGCGAGATAAAAATGGAGATGCAAATCACTTATAATCAACTTAAATCGCGAAAAAAAGCATACCATACGTATTTAGACCAATGTAGCAATGTTATCAAATATAGTCGCATTGATGCTCGCTTCTATTTCGATCGCTAGAGTTTAATTTGTCTATTTGTTTAATTATTTATTTTAGGTTATAGATGATATGATATGTTCTTTTGGCTGATAAGATACTGTTATGATTCTCGAATTTTAATATATCAATGGATAATAAAGTAACTGTGTAAAATCATTCCACCATTTTCAATCGAAAGGACCGTATGCACATAAATAAATAAATAAATAAATAAATAAATAAATAAATAAATACAATGAAAAGAGCTACATGTATTTTGTATCACTCTTTTTGGCATCAGAGGGAGAGAGAGAGAGAGAGGCGACACCAGAGAGCGGGTACCTTTTGCGTAACTTTGAACCAGCGATGATAAAAGCCAGCGTTCAGCACACGGGGGCTGCCGTCCTCGTCGTCCTCATACCGCAGGGCCACGTCACCAAACAGGTCGTCCGTCAAGTTGGCGCGGTAGTTGTCTTTCCCTGGGATCTGCTCCATTAATGAGTCCAAGAAACCATAATCGTAGAAACGACCCTCACCCCAATGGTCCGAGTCCTCTGGGTTCAGTTGAAATCTGTGCACACATGGGCAGTATTCACAACCAATGTTAATCCGCGGACTAAAAGATCGGTGGATGAAATGTGGCCAATCCACTTGAAAGCTTGTGGCGTAATTAATCCCCGTGGGCAATTTATTCACTGTCTAAGGGTGTATTCCCAGAGATTTAGATCGATCCAGGATTAAGATTTAGATCGACCTAACTCCCTGGGGGTTCACGCTAAATTGCAGTCAGCCGAGCGCGCACCATAGTTAATTACCCCCTTACAGCTTTCAGTAGGCGGGACAGATGCTTAAGCCGGCTAAGCTGACAGTAATTTAGTGAGACTCCCCACAGGGATAGATCGATCTAAAATCTATGGAAATGGGGTCTTATAGAGGATTACGCGCCATGCTTTCAGGTGGGACAGCCATATTTCATCCGCCGATCTGTTNGGGGTGTAAGATTTAGATCGACCTAACTCCCTGGGGGTTCACGCTAAATTGCAGTCAGCCGAGCGCGCACCATAGTTAATTACCCCCTTACAGCTTTCAGTAGGCGGGACTGATGCTTAAGCCGACTAAGCTGACAGTAATTTAGTGAGACTGCCCACAGGGATAGATCGATCTAAAATCTATGGAAATGGGGTCTTATAGAGGATTACGCGATCCGCCGATCTGTTAGACAGCAAATGAATGCGGTGTTAACATATTGGAGATTTTAAAACACATCTGGTACGTTAATCAGATATAGTTTCGTCTTATACATGGTTTATATTTATTGCATCATGCATTATTTTTCATAATTATTATTATCTATTTATTTGATCATATATTCTTGAAAATAAGAGTAATGATGAGGCAGATGCAAACAATATATACATTAAAAGAAGGCCAAAGGATTAATTCATCGATTTGCTGATTCTTCAATAGATGCAGTTACTTATTTGCTTTAAAATTCTTTGAAATTAAACTGGAAAACATGTATGTAAAAATACAAAAATACGAGCAACAATAAAGTAAAGGACAGATTATTCAATAATTGAATAATATTGAATTATAATTATTTTACACACGAAAAAAAGTTAGAGCAACATGGACTTAAATGAATAAAAAATCAGGTCGCAAATGCAGGTTTATTTTTACTAGAATAACATGAGAAGGGTCTTTATCACCTTGCCCTTCTGGACAGCGTCTGTTGATCAATCCCCGCTTTGAAAGCCATTCTAGAATGGAGGTCGTCCACGGTGCGGAACCTGTTGAAGGGCACGTCTTGGGAGAGAGGATGGCATAATATCCGATAGTTCCACTGCGCAAACTCGGGAATGGTGCCGTTGATTCCGGTGAGGTGAGCGATCGTGACGGGGAGGTAGGCAAAGTTCTCTAAGTTGTCCTTACGACCAGAGGCTGCGCTGAACCGAGCCTTCTGATGCAGGTCGAACCAACTGGTGGCGTCCAGAAAGTGGCGGTCGCTGGCGAAGGATTCCTGGAGCGACGCTGAAAACGTAAGAAACGACGAGGAAGTAAGATACGTTGCATGCATGAAGGCCTGTATATGTTTTGAAAATCACTTTAAAAGGCGTGAATTCCACTTAAGCCCTTTATCCAGCAAGTTTTGTCTTTGGGAGGGAAGGTAGTAATTTTCAGTAATAATATTTCTGAAACCTGAAAAGCGCAGACCACTTTGTCCAGTACAAAATGCTCTCCCGGGGTATATGAACCGGTGCCAGTGCTATAGAGATGTAGTTAATTAAGTCTCATTTTTGTAAAATGTTCCCCCAAAAGTAATTTTTAAGATATAACACTATTCATTAGTTTTTTTCATAACTTAAGTGATATCGGTGTATTTATAATTTTAATTCTTCAACAACCATTTTACCTGAACTTTTCATCCATGCGCCTTCCAAGTAGCAAAGTACAGGCTTGAAAAAATTGCTGTAACGTCGTATTGAACTATCCTGAAAAAGTAGAGAACTACCATTGAAGGGATTGATAATTATTTGATTGTCCCCCTTCATTTCTTATGTTGTTATTTCATTTACAGGCTGTTTCGGTATAAACACCACTCATCTACGTACTCATGACTTATGACCCAGAAAACTTTCTGATTTCCAAAAGCAGAAATGAAAGCAAATGAAATGACCATAAAAAGCGCCATGGATTTTCGCTTTTAGCTGTAATTGCCTCACCTGCTCTTTCCACGCTCTGAAATATTCCTTCATCTCTGCTATTTGATCACTGACGCTTTCCTTTGAAATGACCTGATTAACACCAGAAAATAAACAGCAAGGTTAAAAAGCTAAACACAGGCCGGTGTCAAAAAAAAATTATAAACTTGAAATTGGGGAAATATGGACGAAGCTGGCTGCGTAAAGTGAAGTTCGCGACACTGGCCGAAATGATTTCCGCAGTTTTCAGCAATATGTGCATTTGGTTATCACCACATATACCGCATGTCATTGTCCACCAGATCACAATCTGGAGTTGGTTAAAAAGACGTGTATTGCTATACAATGAAAAAAGGGACAAAGTAGTGTCTAGTAGTGTCTTAATGTCTAGGCTGTATTAACACTCGCAAGCAACCTGTGAAAAAACATGTCATACTACAGTTGCAGTAAAAAATTCAACGGTGCTTTAATAGTAGTTATATGTAGTTCAGTTAGTATAGACTTTGTTATCATTAAATTAATGTTTAATACCTTAAAGGGATAATGACTCTTCGTTTTGTCCAAAAAAAAAATGAATTTTCCTGGAGTCAACAACAATTTTCCCATCCGTATACCAATGATTAATCAATCTATTTTTACATTCAAAGTTATGTTCACATATTTCTATACGTTTTCCCTTAAGATTAAATGGGTTAAGTAATAAATAAATGGTTCAGTACTCGGTACAACTTTGTACTTGCACGCACACATAACAATTGAAAAAACATATGACACAAATGTAATTTACCATTGAATAACAAACTCTTCATAAAAAATTACACAACACTGTATAAAGTACTACTTACCTTTCTGGGCACTTTTGGAAAGGGAATATCCTCAGTGCAGTGCAACGTCTGTTTCCTACGACATGGCATCTTCAGCTTGTAGTCATTATGCCGAGTCCGGAACTCCACTCCGTTCAGTACAGCTATCGTCTCCCCCATCCCCAGGGTACGGTCGTAGTTGATGTGGTCGTGGATGTTCGCCAGACTGTTACCGACGAAGGTGGTGGAATGATAAGGGCGGCTGCCTGAGAATGAAAGGTCGTTTCTAGACATTTAAACGATCTGTTTATATTTCTTCTTTCATTTTTAGACATTACCCTTTAATTTGTTCATTTTTATCCATTGATCTGTGCATTATTATTATTATTATTATTATTGGTTTCTCTCAATTCTTTTTTGGATGTGCGGATAGCCGCATAGAATAGCTGCATAGAATAGCATTATGTCTTCCAAGCACCAATCTTAATACCAGTATAATTGACCATCCCAATAAAACTTAAGACTTGAAAAAAAACATTAAACCCAGCCTTCAAAATCACTTACTCACCGCCTGTTTGCAATCTTATCTGCTTAAGCCCAGAACTTCCCTCAGACCGTATTCGTTCCTCCACAAACAGCTGCTGCATTATCAGCTGCCTCCCCAAGGCGGCCACCGTGCTCTGCAGTTCACGTATGATCTCGGCATTTCCCGTCTCACACTTGGACACCGTAAGTATACACGTGGTCAGCATCAACAAAGTCAAGGTCAGGGACTTGAATAAAAAGAAATGGAATGTGAATGGTGTATATATATATATATATATATATATATATATATATATATATATAATGAATAGATCAATGAATATCATATATCATATCATATATCATATATATATACACCATTCACATTCCATTTCTTTTTATTCAAGTATATATAAAAATATAATCTATATATATAATATTTCTTTCTTTCTTTTTTCTTTCTCTTTTTATCACCGAGATATGCTCAGCCATCTGTTTTGACTTAACTATGTTTTAAGACTATTGGAAATGTGTTATACGATCCCATTCCATAATCTAGTATAGCTGGCCCCCTTTTTTTAACTAAGACATCTTTGATTTCGTTTTATGAATTCGATCCTTAAAGGCAGACAACGACATGGTAAACCCTGGACCACAATAGAATTGATAAACTGAGTGCTGTATCGACAACAGTAGATTCAGGCGCAGATTTGCTTTATATATGTTTAGACCAATTCCCATAGACGCCAACAGTCTACGTTAATCGGCCCAACTCCACCAGCACACTCGCTGAATGCAAATAGTTTAACAAATCTTTATACCTCCTCCTGGCGTTGAGTAGAATACAGGAAAGTTGGTGATTATTCGAGTTAGTTGGAAACAAGTGTAGGCGTGCCATTCAGTTAAGCTGAAAGCACTCAGAAAGAGTCCTCGCAGAATTGGGTCGATCCCCGTAGAACGATAGTATCTATGAGAATGGGGTCTTAGACTATCAAAAACAAAAATCCGACGTGCTAACACTAACAATGGCAAGGGCGAGGTCAGGAATGCCACGCCCGTATAACGTGCACTGGATAAAGAAACTGGATAATGCTCCTTTGCCAGACAAACGAAATGGAATCACGCTGCAAACTCCAACTTGCGTCAGTGGTTTGTCATCTGATTCCTTGGCATTTAATCACTCACCAATCACACAAAGCGTGCGCCCTCACATGGAAAATTACACATGTACATAATGTGAATTTAATTGCCTTGACAAGACGACAAATAAGACATAATTCCACCGTCTCAGGGAGACAACTTCATTCCGAGGTCTTCCCATGCACAACACGTGTGTATTTTCCTTACCAAGGTGAAGGTACAAAAAAAATTGTTAAAAGAACCAAGGTCATTTTTTCAGGCGGACTTTCTGTCTTTCGTTTAACGCATGAAGCCACCCACCCTGCCCAAACTTTGTGCCCTCAGGTGTTCACGAGTATAATCCAGACATCAAGTCTTACTTCAGTTCTTTGTGTACCGTAATAAATGTTTGCCTAGACAAGTGTAAATTCGGTCACCCTTTAAAATATCTGTCGAAATAAAATAAAGCTGCCGCGTAGAGCCCTGGCACGTGGGACGTGACGCCTTAGATTCTTTTCACACCGAGCGATACAGTTTTCTGTGCCGCTACAGTTTGTGAGACTGACAATATGCCTTGTAAGAGAATCACCTAAAAAGAGCCTCCGCGCTCGAAACAGTCAGTTACCTGGATTAAATTCCATAAGAGCGTTCAGAGCTTTTACAAGGGAGTAATGTCTCTCCCCCCCCCCGCCCCCCGCGCCTTAGCTTTTTTACATGGTAAGACAAGTCAAAATTCTGCTTTACAGAACACTATACTGCTCCATGTAGAAATGTGAAACATACTTTACTGCTGCATGTACCGCGACGTGTACTTGCATTTCAGTCAGAACGAAAGAACGATGGTTTTTTGTTTAAAACGTGAAGTGCATGCACACCATACACGAGCTTTGTTAAAGAAAAAAAATCACCGATATTTGACCTTGATTGTGTATATCCGACCCCCCTTTATCGTGATGTAAAGCAAAATTCAAGTGGAAGCTACTAACAATTTGTAGTTAACAAATGGCAAATTAATTTTTAAGCAAAATTTTGTTTCATGCAGCCTTCCTTCTCCGAAATTTGAAATGCAGTAGACTTTTATTTGTCGGATACGGATTCTATCTTTCACGCTGTCTGGAAAATACCAGAATAATTTTTTATAAAAGTTGTTTTTAGAAGGAAGAAATTGAATTACTAAAAACGTCATCAGTGTTTCACGAAAGATCCCTTAGAAATTTATTGTGACTTTTTCACCAAATCTATATATACACAATATAACTCGCCTTGTACATCAGAAAACTCCTCGTATATTTCGAGGTATTTGCACAGCAGAAATAAGACTAAAGGTACATGCGGGCGTTCGTTTACTTACTGCATACATCGTGTAATGTTTGCTTACATAGAAAGAGAAAATCCTACAGAAGTACTGGTATTTAGCAGTTCTGTCAGCGTGGCTCCCGTGCGTTTGACATACTGGGCCCTTTGTTCACATATTCATCTTTCAAGCCTGGATTATTTTCCATGCCCCCGGATCCAGAATTATCCCTTTTTGTCGTTTATTTGCGTCACATATTATGATGTTGGTCGAAACAGAACGATCTTCACTACATATCTACACATACAACTCTGCTAGCAAGATCCAAATTTGTGCTTTGCAACTGATATACATGTTTTTTTTTTGTTTTTTTTTTTGCTATGGCTGCAACCAAAAATCAATTTTCATTAAAGGGTGCCCAAGATACATCTCTTTTGTAGCAAAACTGATATCTGTTAAATATGTTCATGCGTATGCTCACGTTTGCCATTGCGCACACACACACACACACACACACACACACATTCTATTTTTATAGCGGTTAAAAATTATGTGATTTACAATGTGTAGAACAGATAAATCTAAAAAAAACATTGTCATGGAATGCTCTATTTTGTATAGTGGCATATCCTTTATGCCCTCCATTGTCTAGATTAAATCAACTCAGATAATTGTATCCCTACTTTTATCCCTTACTTACTATCAAGACGATTAAAAATCAAATTTTCGAAAAATATTTAAACCATGACCATTGAATTAATTCACAGTTGTTTGTGTATCCATTTCTTAACTATAAAAAACAAGTTAAGCCTTCAATCGGTTTCTCATCACAAAACGTTTAGAGAAAAAAACGTTTTTAGAAAATACACCATATAAACAAATAAACAATCACAAACCTCCCCGCTGAATCAAAACATGTCATTTTCCTCTCCTTTCATTTTTTTTCCTTGATATACACCTACCTTCATCTTTTCTGCAGGTATAGGGAGGCTGGTTGGCAGGGATTTGAGTGAACGCCGGTCCCCGTCTCTCTTTCCTCTTTATACATGTACCCCGTTGTGTTTGTTTATCAATCATTGTCAACGCGGCTCGTCAACGATGCTTCAACCAATTACGTATACAGATCTGCGCTTTAACATACCACCATATAAAAGAGAGCACAAAGATTGACAGGCCTTTATCGTTTGTATCATTTTTTTCTTTTTTTTTCAGTATGCTTACAGGTACTTCTGGGTACGCCTACCTCGGTAAAATATAAAAGAATGCGGACCTACTACGTAAACATGCGGAACTGTATCGTTGCTAGGGGCGTGTTAATACCGGTATGAATAATGCGTTCACATCAGTTTTAAGGAGGCCGACGATATATTCCCAACATATTCACATCCAAGCGTTATGCATGCACGAACCGATCTCTGTCCAATGTACCTTTACTGGGGAATTAATTTTTTTCGCCTATTGCCTTTTTATCGAGACGTCAATGATCTATACGGTGGATGAAGTCATTGAGAATTTTGAAAGAAACTCGTTCTATTGTGGTCTAACGTGAATACGTATACAGATCGAGGGTGCAATTATTTGTGTTGATGTTAAATCATCCGCAGTGCCTATTAGATATAGAGTTAGCATTGTGTAAAAAAGGGGCGTTGATAAAAAAAATAAGCTTAAAGCAATAATAACTCTTCGTTTCGGCCAAAAAATGAATTTTCCTGGAGTAAACAACAATTTTTCCATACTTATCAATGGTTAATGAATCCATTTTTACATTCAAAGTTAGTCCCTGGTTTTTTTCTAAAAAGTTTGGTTTTTTGTTAAAATCTCTTAAGAGATTTTAACAAAGTATAGACATCAATGGAGGTCACGTGGTCTAAAGACAAGTTCAAATATCAGAATAAAAGCTATAACTGCTGTTTTTGTGGTAAAACAGAATATATTATATTTCTATGAGTTATTCACAAGGTTTTTATTGTGAAATATAGGTCTCATACAAAGAGTTATTATGCCTTTAACAAACTTCTAACTGGGCACTGCTGTAATAAACTAATTATGAAATGACGTGAAAACTGTTTTATTATTTGTGTAGTTAATATAATGCCCTTTTTATATCCATCGGTATACTTAAGTGGCTCATTCTGTACCGGTACACATTAAGAGGTCCGCTCGTGTTATTTTGCTACTTGGGTTTTACTCTTTTTCACAGGTTCTCCCCAAGTAAACTTCCTACTGTTTATTTCAGCAAAATCAATTTATAGCCAAGATTTACTTTATCCAGAATTGTTTTGCACAGCATAAACATGTCAGCTTCTTACACGTTAACTAATATCTTTACCGTCTCGAGAGTAAATCACACCACTGTTAATAACGAGACTCAAAATATATGAATGTTTACACCAAATTCGAGTTTATGGATCCTTATTCTTTAAACCGTTTAAGATACAATATACCGCTTGATTGAGGGAAACTGGATGCAATCTCCAAGAGAAATTACAATTTTGCTATTTAAGAAACCACAGGGCTCATTGTGTGTTTTTAAACAGTCATACATTGGTTTTAAACGGCTTAAATCGTAAGCGTTCTAAATCCCAACTGCACTAAGCCTGAGGCGAATTGTGAACGTCACGAACGCATTTCCGATCCCCCGGATTTAATGTCGAAAGTATTAAAAAAAGGCGTCATTTATATTTGATAGTGCAATGTAATGTGGGTAAAGACTGTGAATAGAACTGATGGGGTCCCTAGGAGAGGAAAGAGGGTGCTATTGGAGCGTTAAGAGTGACTGACACCCCATTTCCACAGATTTTTAGATCGATCTATCCCTGTGGGGAGTCTCACTAGATTACTGTCAGCTTGGCCAGCTTAAGCGTCTTCCCCGCCTACTAAAAGCTGTAAGACGTAATTAACTATGGTGCCCGCTCGGCTGACTGCAATTTAGCGTGAACCCCCAGGGAGTTAGGTCGATCTTAATCTTTAGATCGATCTAAATCTCTGGGAAAGCACCCTGAGAGGGGGAACTATAGGCCCTGCAGGCTGGAATTCAATTCGGGTTATGCGATGGGCACGTAAGATCAGTGACGCCATGACACATGAAAACCCAAACGCCTTTATCCATTGTGAAGAGGATTGAATTCCAAACAAAAAAGAAAGTATATTGCTACGAAAACTGATCAATAAAATGTTGTTTTATTGCTCTTTTGGTGTGTTTGCGGAAGATGTAAAGGGATTGTAACGCGAGAATCAAGGCGTGAAGTTATTGTATGCATTATAGAAGCAGTGTTAAGGCTTATAAAATTAAGCAAATAGTAATGAAATGTGATGGGTGCACACCTGTAATCCTGTGTGCAACATTTAATGCTCTGGCCATGTTTTGTCTGTACTTAAAGTCAACAGATTTAGCCACGTGTGAAAGTGTCTATCACTCTAACACCTCTTTGGATTAGTTTGTTCGTTATTGTTAGTTTTACGGTGAGCTCACATTGTCAATCTCGGACACGGAATGGTGGGTAGAGCAAGTATGTCAAATTATAAGGTTTTAACAGAGAGAGGGAGTGGGCGAGAAACACAATGAAAAAAAAAAGGATTACATGTAGAACAAGGCCAATGATAAAACGGATTAACTAAATGTTCACAAAGAAACCTAAATATGCATAACAGGGGCAGAAGACGCCCCTGCATAAGACTGTTGGTTTTAATGTGCTCAGACTCGTTCCACCTTTTAACTGCGATAGGCGAACACATTTGTTAAATGTAGATTTATCAGTTTTCGCAATTTCCGTATTATTTTTTTGTCGTAAACCACTTATTACGCATGATATTAATTACAGTCACAGACGAGTATAAAAGCAGACAGGCCAGAAGAACAAATTCAGTATTTTGGCTCTGAATATACACACACCGTATAAGACCATTATTTCAGCAGTGGTCTCTTCATTGCCAATATAAACTTGTTTTCAAGTTCATAAGTTATGCATTTCACCGTGAGTAAACGACTGAAATATTCAACAGTCTCTTTTTTCCATCACGAGATGGACTTAGGGCGCATTTCCAATGAAAATAATGGTCTACGTAGATAGATCCATCTTCGCAGGGACTCACGCTGAATGGATTCAGTTTTTCAGAATTTAATCTGTTAAAACATGCATCTTCCTGACACTGAGTAGAATACAGAGAAGCTTGTGATTAAAGGAATATGTTGGAAACAAAAGAAAGTGTGTTAATCTGTCAAACTGATTGCATTCAGCAAGTTAGATCCCAGCGGTGTTAGATCGATCTACGTAAACCGAGAGTTTCAATGTGAATGAGCCCTTAAAGCTTTTGGGGATTTTTTAAAGATGTAATTTTTCAATGACGGAAAAAGTGTGGAAATTTCCAGGAAAACCCATAGTTTTTATACAAAGGTCTCAAGCTCAGAGTGTAAGTGTCGGCAAGCTGACCGCTGGAACTTCTAGTACTCTTTGCTGTATGTCATCCTGGAGACGTTACCATATAAGAAAATAACTCAGTTGCGTGCGGAAAGGACATGTAGCCTGTGAACAGTATTTAACCAACAGCAGTATAATTCACATAAGGGTCATTATACGCCATAGTACGCCAGGAAAGCTTTATATACGCAGCGGGCGTAATTGAAATGACCGACCACTGAAGCCAGCGTCATGAATACTTTAGTGTAATAGTGAAATTATATCTGTGTCGCTGTGCTATATCATGGAACACTCACAGTTGTAAGACTGACTCTGCATCTAAAAAAGCGTAACAGTGCCACATAGGAAAATCAGAAGAAGAAGCATTTTTGTTAAACAACTACGACAAAACACGTTACAAATAAGTCATGGTACCGGATGCACGTGTGTAAGGCCGAAATGACGCGTAACCGAAGCGAAAATTATATATATATATATATATATATATATATATATATACAATTAGTTATTGTTGGAAATAAAGAAATGTGCAATTGTGAATGTAAAGATGTGATAGCATTTAAGTGTCTTGCTAAGCTCTATGTGAAAAATACATGTACATTGTACATATACAGTGTACAGTATACATGTACCTGTATAACCGGTTTTTAAACAATTTTGAGACGCGCCTTCAAATATTGGCTTTTAGCAATTGAAATAATTAAATTATAGTCAAAGCGTATACCTGGTTTCTTAGGTAAATGAATATCACGGTAAGTATACTTCACAAAATTGTCTAATATGAAAGTAATTCCTTTAAACATAATCATTTAATCATTTTTCTTTCATGTTTATGTTGTTTCCACATGAAAGTGTGTGACAAATAAATTAAGTAACTACTTATTGAAATAAGACATTCTAAGAAAGAACCAAAATTGAAGAGTGTATGTGTAGAAAAAGGACATTTGCGGTGTGAAAAAGGGGACGGGTTGATGGCTAACAGTCCAATCCGACTTCGCCATTTTGGTTGATAAAATATTAGTTATAAATCTTTCAACAAACAAGGTGTGTCTGAAAATATCAATTAACATGTATGTTGCTTCTACACAACAAAACAGTTGCTGTTTCCACCTCAAAATAACCTCCTGTTATAATTACATTTTCTATCTTTTACTGCTAGGCTTTTATGCACTCATAGTGGGATGATTTTTCAATATTGCATATAGATAAAATAATTTGTTTGATAATAAATTATCGAGTTTCCCCATTCATTTTTGTTAATGGCCCATCCAAAGACAAAGGGAGGCCCTATTCAAAAATTCTAAAAAGTTTTACCAGTCAGTAATTAACTGCGGGATAGATAACGCAGCAATATTAGAAGTTCATTGGATATAAATAATAAATACACAATAGTTGACCTTGGTGATGTGTGGTACGACCTTGACCCAACGAAAAGTACATGTATATGTAAGACAGGTAGAATATTCACTTCACCATGAGCAGAAAGTACAAGTATATTACAGTAGAAAACACTTTGTGGGTTCAGACGAATTGGGTTGGGAAATGAAACATATTAAAGCCATGTAAAGGCCAGTAAACTTAAACCAGGGTGCTAATGCACAATGGGAACTCAAAAGAAAATGAAAGTACTATTGGGAAACAAGTCTGTAGAATTTTAATTAAAATATGCATGTTGTTAACGGTTGTAAAGATTTGTAATTTGTAATTCGGTGGTTAAGTGTACGTGTATAGCGTGTTTTTAGGGGCTTTGGTGTTTGTGTCTGTGTATAAAATTGTATTTTGTACAAAAAATCTTACCTTTGTATAGTTAGTGTAAAAACGTATGCATATACTAGTACACACATGTATTGTGTACACGTGCTGAACCAAGAATTAAAAACAGGGGGCAAAGGCTGGCTGCAGGTGTACCCTTGTTTTCGCTCTATATAATTGCAGCAGTAAACCACATGGATACCTAATATAAATTATTATTATTATTATTATTATTATTATTATTATTATTTTGAGAAAGGGAGATGGGTATATCTCACAAGGTGTAGGAGTCGGCACTGCTGCCCCCCTCCGTCCGCTGCGATTTTTGTATCTCTTAAGACCTCTGAAACTTGTATTTAATTAATGTCAACTAAGGCCATGAAGACTCTTACAATATCGTACATCCTTTATGTAGCGTCTCATCATCATGTCAGTTCAACACATCTTAACATCAGTATTTCGTGTTGCAAATTGGGACAAATGAGGCAATTTTTGCATATTGAATGAGATATCTATCAAGAGCGTGGCATATGTTATGATCGGTAATGGTGTGCAGCATATGAAGCAGATGTTCAACGCCGACTGTTTTAACAACAAGTCGTCCAGGTTCACTGTCAGACAGTCATAAGTTCGGTGGGGAGCGCTGAGAGCTGCGACTCGTAAGTAAGACATAGAAGCCGAGGGTGACAAAACAGCCCTGTTTTGTACCCCCGTTTGATTCATATTATGCAAAACGTCACCATTGTAAATTGTGAAAATTATTGGTTTACTGTGGTTTGCAGGTTTTATGGTACTATGACGCCATTAAAATATATAACGGGCGTTATGTCTTTTAAGAATGCTATGAAATTTAAAAATGCTATGAAAGCGTAAAAGAATATTTCTGTTGTTTCCAATTTTAAAGAGTTTGAATATTAAGGCACAGTGTCTCATTATGGCAACCTTCGAGGTAGCCATACAGGCTTTGTCCTTGGCTTTTCTGTTAGTGCTTCTAGAGTGTTAAAAATCACTTTTAAACGACGATTTGGTCTGTAAAAGACAAGGCTGATCCAAATTACATATACTTCGTATGCATAAGAAATGAATTATGTTTCAGTTTAATAACTATTTTGAAGCATTCAGTATATTTCTTTTGATGCCGTTTCCGTTTATCTTCATATATGCATCATTTGTAATACAGTATAGTGTGCAAACAATAGCAAGTGTTTTAACCATTTACAGAATGTGTTTGGCAGTGCAAAAAAATGACTTTAAAACTCCACCTTTTCGCAAATTATTTGTCGTTAAGTTGAACCATTCTCCCTCCAGAATATGAGACTCATAAAGTAATTACATCATATCTATGCAAATGTTAATTTAATATGCATTTACACAGGATAAAGAGTAATTTTTTTTCATTATTTGCCCTTAAATTCGTCTTTCACAGAATACTTCTCTTATAAATGGAACACAACAGAAACACTTCTTTTTTCCGATCTAAATAAAAGCGATAAATTTACATTCAAAATGAACACCTCCAGTGAGGCGGTGGTAAAACGTTTGGCCAAATATTAAAAAAGAACGGTCGTTTATTTATCATTGTGTCTTTTGTTACCTACATAACAACCTGTATACCTGTATAACAACCTAAAAAAGTATTTACATGTAGGTTTTTCCATTTTGTTATATGTAATAAAACGTACTGAGTACATGCCTTTTTTGAATTCTTTCTTTTCATCAGGTTTGCTTTAGGACGGTTAAAATGCACTTGGTGCCAGATTTTAAATTATTTGCGTTGCACCGGTATTGATTGGAAGGATATAGTAATATGATTTTTATGAAAAGTAACAGCTTGTCTGCGTATTCAAGATACGTTATTAAAAAATAAAATAGATAGAAAAAAACATAATTGCGCTTATCGTCAATAACTTTATTGAGGAGTGGGAAACGGCAGCTTTTAATTTCATAGAAAATTCAATGAGTCACTAACATTCGATACGCTT
Source organism: Lingula anatina (assembly GCF_001039355.2). The sequence continues at coordinate 434,262 of NW_019775591.1, forward strand.
GACACCTAATGAGACGATAGCATGCTGGCAGGATGCAACACTGAACTTCATTAACATCACTGGTGGTGTTTATTTCGGATTTAGGAATAATCACCGAATGCCAACCTTCAAAATAGAAAAAAAACTACAGAACAAAGGTACTTGTATGCTATTGTTCCACATTACTGAACCAATTGCAAACCCGGGGGCGGGCACACTAAGTGCCCCCGAGATTTGGAACTACCCCTGTCTTCTCTTCTTCCCTCCTCCCCCCCCCCCCTAAATATAATAAAGTAACAATACATGAAAAAAGAGACAAAACCAACTTATTTTCAAATGTCTGTACCCTCAATTTTTAAAATGTTACATCTGGTACATTTAACTTGCTGAACGAAGTAAGGTGGAGAACGATACCCCATGTGCCCCACCCTGCCTGCATAAACAGTGCCCACTTCGGGGTACAGCTAGTCTAATTTGTTTTCTTCTGGACATCATCTGTGATTCAGCAATAACATATTTTATTTCATATGCTCATTTGTAAAATACTGGGAGGCATAAATTTGTATGCAACCGCCGATTCAAAACAGGATGCAAATATCACAAATTAAGAAATAATAATTAGTATAATGATGAGGAGCGCACCACAAATCCCTAGTATTACATCGACTGTTAATACCATGGAAATCAAGATAATGATTATATTCTACATTCATTTAAGCTTAACGATATATTTGTTTAAGTTTAATTATATATTGTTTTGAAATTTGCGTATAGTGAATTATTGCTATTGCAGAAAATGCGCGCTTGGGGATCAAATGCTTTTCTGCTTCTTTTCGTCTTTGCACGGACCGTCTATGGCTTTGGTAAGTACATTCTTGTACAAAATCATTTTCAAGCGATTGAAGGAATTTGTGCCTGTGCTTATGCTGGCACGCGCTTGTGTGTGTGCTAATGTTACTAGCAGCTGATGTTGCTGGTACATCATGACTTCTTTTGTGTCTGCGTGCGTTTGTGCCTTATACCGATATGTGTGACACTGTGTGTGCGTACACGTGTGTTCATGTGTGTGTGTGTGTGTGTGTGTGTGTGTGTGTGTGCGCTCGCTCGTGCGTATGTGTGTGTGTTATTATTTTTTTCACTAGAGAATGCACACTTATGAATCCAAAAGGGACACCATAGTATTTTCACTTGTTGTATAAACTTTTGTTTCTCAATTTATTCCCTAAAATTCCACACGTTTACGTTACCTAACATTGCACTATGTTCATTTGGGTACAATTTATGCACATTTGAAGTAATCTATATCAACCTCAGGGGGCGGTTGTGAATGCAAGGCAACGGGCGATCCGCACTACCATACCTGTGATGGCGTCACCCTTCAATACCAGGGCGCATGCGCGTATAACTTAGCAAGCACGTGTTCTCATGGATCAAAAGATGATCGATTCATCGGGTGAGGCTCTTTTTCATTAGCTATGATGTGGTCTAAGAGCATCGTCGTGAATCATACTGAAGTTGAAAGCCATTTGTATGACTTAATTGTTAACAACACTTTCTGGCGTTAAGCTTCTTTTATAATTATATTTTATTTAACTGAAGAAAACTTGTGAAAATTGCACAGTTTGTCAGGATATAATAAGTTAAATTTATTATTATTATTATTATTATTATTATATACATTTATTAATAAATTCATTTTTCATAAATTTGTAGTAAAATGTACAATGCTCCAACAGAAATTGTATGCATTCCTATGCTGAATTGTTACATAAACGTATTATGAAAATGCCATCTTTTTCAAGTTTTCGCATTTTGATAAAGAACAAACATCCCATCAACCAAGAAGACGTTTCTTACGCCAGGGCCGTCAAGGTGGACTTTGGGAAGCGGACCATTTACATGGATACTGCCGGAAACTTTAAGGTAACTGGAAATTCAGGACCCAGTTTTATCAATACTGGATAGCATTATCCTATGGATATCCCATTATCCTATGTAGCCATAGGATACAACTGTTGTCCTCTAGACAGTTATCCTGGAAGTTACAGCCATTTCCACCACCGGATAGTAATATCAGAGACAAAAAGAAGTATTTAGTGTTTAGAAAACATTACTTTACCAATAGGACAACATACTTCCGATGGGATAACAATTTCACCCAAAGTCGGAATTTCTTTCTCGAGTTTCAATTATCCAGATGTAAAATTGTATTTACGAAGGTACGGACCTGTTAAGTTGACTTGTGTTAACAGTCGACCTGATATCAGGCGGCCGTAAAATTAAGCATTTTGTGTTATGAAGTTTAATAACCAACTTTGCGCATAGTTCCAAGAAGAGTCATCTAGAATACTGGTAGGCGTATACGCCTTCCACACAACATGTTCAATTGACACAACCATCGACACTAACACTCCCCCCCCCCTCC
>NW_019775591.1:454114-544931 GCF_001039355.2 Lingula anatina
AAAAAATGCAAAGCCGCTTTCTATGGTCTTAAAAAAATTTCCAAACTATCCCACATCCTTGATAAAAGTCAAATGGAGAGGCTTGTCCATGCCTTTATAACTTCACATCTTGACTACGGAAACAGTCTACTGTATGGTCTTCCTACCTATCAAATTGAAAAATTGCAATCTGTCCAAAATGCTGCAGCACGACTACTGACCAAAATCCCTCTCAGATCAAACATTTCACCCATTTTATTCGAACTACATTGGCTTCCTGTACGACAGAGAATTGTTTTTAAATTACTGTTGTTTGTTTTTAAATTCACTAGAGGTGAATGCCCCTCATATTTTAACTCGATGCTACATCCAAGTACACCCAGTCTCACCAGGTCTACCAGATCCACCTCCACTCCTTGTTTTATCAGAAATGATAATAAAAAAACAACCAAAACCTACGGCCACAGGGCATTTTCAATTTCAGCACCAATTTTATGGAATCAATTACCCTCACACATTCGGACTATTGACAGTGTTGAGGTTTTTAAAAAAGATTTAAAAACATTCTTATTTGCACAGTATTTTAATTAATATCTTCTCATTTTATCAGAAAAAAAAGTTTTACTGTTCAGACCATTACTATTTTAACCAGTTTTAATTATTTTAATTGTTTTTTTTTTACCTTTAGCTTTTATTATATATATAATAAGTTGTAATCCTAATAATTTTACCTGTAAACAGCACTGAGACGCTAGTGTAGTGCGGTTTTAAGAAATAAATATTATTATTATTATTTATTATTATAAACGTACATATTACCAATACCAAGATCGCAACTTCTTAAGGGGTGGGTTTATCATACCTGGCGAGGGTGTTGTTGGTGTATTAGAGGTGCATCTGACACCGGCATCTTCATGATGTCCACAGTTGTGAGTTCCCCAACCGTTGTGGCTGCAGTCATCAATAGAGGCCTCATTTCCATTGCAGTTAACGTTGTCCATGTGGATGGAGCCAGTACCTCGGCCAAACGCAGCCCTACTCAATGCAGTGGCGTCGGCGGTGCTACAGTGACAATCACGATCTATCGTTAACAATGTTCATCTTCAAATATACACACACACAAACGCACGCACGCACACACGAACAAGTACACACAACAGAGAGGTCACTAAGATACTTTGCTTCGGTGTATAAAATTTCACTAACATGCTTTGAATGAAGACCTTGGGATGACAAACTGCCCTACTTATGATTTTCGAGAGGGGGGGGGGGCACATGTCGCCAATGACGCCGAGGAGGAGAAAAGGGTACAACGTCGGCTGTGTCAACCGCCGTTAGTAAATTCAGTTTTTTATTTTCTTAATTTATGCATAAATGGACAATGGTTGCTGAATAAATGTCCTCCGGGTGCCATCATTACAGTTTTTAGTTTTAGCAATGAATACCTAAACTGTACCACTCTCCAAATTAGCAAATCAATATTCAGATTTTAAAGCACGTGAAATTCTTAAAGGTGATTGAATCATCTTCGGTTGATGAAGAAAGGACAAGTTTCAAGGTATATAATTTCCTTGCAAGATACATCATTGCATAAAATAGGTTACTTCACAACTCGCACCAGTTTTCATTATCTATCACTATTAGTATTAAAAAATGTCATCAACCAGATTAACCTATATGTGTATGAAGTGGAACGCACAGTGTCAGTTGAACCGTTATTTAATATACTTACCCGTAACCAAGCATTCTGCAGACAACAGCAGCATCGTTGACATCCCAGCCGTCATCACAGACAGTGCCCCATTCGCCGTTATGGAGGACCTCAACTCTTCCTTCATCGTCACGATCACCACCCACCAATCTTACTTCAACTGCAAGGAGATGTGGATGACAATCAGCGAAAATGCACGTAAAAATTATCATTTCAGTTCATAATAACAGTCGTGTGTAGGATGTCAACGATCTAGATTCAAAAAGGGGATTTTTTAAATAGCTTATAGAATAAAACTGTCCTTTAACCCACCAGGCAGTGCAGGAGTAGGTTCAGCAGCTACACAACTGACACCAGCATCCTCAGAGTGAGCACAGTTGTGTGAGCTCCAACCGTTATGTCCGCAAGCTTCGATAGAGGCCTCGTTTCCAGAGCAGGCGACATTATCCATAAGGATGGGATCAGTACCTTGACCGAAATGAGCACGTGAAAAAGAAACGGCGTCGTCGGGGCTGGAAGTTCAAATGTCGAAGTCAAATATTGGTATATGTACTGTTGGTAGAATGTCCCAAAAACCAAACCAATAACTTTTAAGGTTGGTGCTTGTTTAGCCGGTGACGACAACCCTAGCTGTTATCATTATTTGAAACTGCCCAATGTTAAGTGATGGGCTTAAATAGTTATTTAGTAAACATGATATCTTTTAAAATATATATTTACCTGTAACCAAGCATTCTGCAGACTACCCGGGCATCGTTGTCATCCCAGCTGTCATCACAGACAGTGCCCCATCGGCCATTATGGTGGACCTCAACTCTTCCCTCACCGTCATGATCGCCACCCACCAATCTTACTTCAACTGAAAATCAGTACATGTATCTTATTTGATAAGATGAGATGCCTCATAGGTATTCAGATTTTGTCTATTCATATCATTAAAATGCATCACATATAAATAGAATAATAAAATGACTTCTTCCATTACCAATGTGGCACACATCTACTTAAAGAGGGTTTATCATACCTGGTTCACCAGAGGTGCATCTGACACCGGCATCTTCATGATGTCCACAGTTGTGAGTTCCCCAACCGTTGTGGCTGCATTCTTCAATAGAGGCCTCATTTCCATTGCAGTTAACGTTGTCCATGTGGATGGAGCCAGTACCTCGGCCGAAATGGGCAGTACCATGAGCAGTGGCGCCAGAAGATCTAAATGAGCAATTAGAATGTAAAACACTTTAAACATCTGTTCAAATATCAGATAATGTTGAAATAGGACAACTACATTTTTAATTTTCAGATCAATATTATGACCCTGATATCTTTAAAGAATTGAAACAATACTTACGAGAAACCAAGCATTCTGCAGACCACCTGGGCATCGTTGTCACCCCAGCTGTCATCACAGACAGTGCCCCATTCGCCGTTATGGAGGACCTCAACTCTTCCCTCACCGTCATGAGTACCACCCACCAATCTTACTTCAGCAGCTAGTAAAAGTTGCTTACGATTATTTATTATTTTCGTTCAATTGACTTATTATTTCAGATATTATCTCATCAAACATTGCATGATAAACTCATTATGTCACCACAGTTTTAATTTCCATTTAAAATACATTCTGTAAATACCTAAATACCTACTAAGTAGATTACAGTTAATACAATTACATAGATCAAAACATTTCTTAAAAGCAGATGTCTGCAAATATTGTTTCTCTTTTTTAACCTACATTTGATTTAGCACAGTGTTATGATAGGGTAATGTTTTGGTCGTCTTATAAAACCAATGAATTAATAAAATACTAAATTCATCATAATGTGCAAAAAATTAATGTTTTGTTCTCTATTTTCACTAGTAGTAGAGTAAAATTAACAGGCGATTTAAAACCCAAAAATCTTTGAATCAAATTAACCAACAATATTAATTTCAATAAGAAATTTCATTTCGAAGGTTTAAACCTTAAAAGGAACAAATTATCATTTCATAATCATTTATGGAACTTAGTGTACATGAACTTACTATAGCGTCAAATACACGTATGCTATATTGGTTATCATATTTCTCTAAATATTAAACTTATTATTAATACACTTCAATAGATGTGCTGTTTGAACATGTGTTACAATTCCATGTTTAGCAGACCTTACACTAAGGGATAGGACAGAGGTAATTTTACATGTATAGCAACATGATGGTATACATACTGTATTCCACTGCACTGAGGTGAGATACGACTCCCGCCTCTGCACTAGATTTAAAGGGTTAATAACTCTTTGTATGAGGTCTTTATTTCATATTAAAAACAATGTCAACAACTCACAGAAATATGATATATTCTGTTTTACCACAAAAACTGATATCTGGGCTTGTCATCGGACCACGTGATGGCTATACTCTGTAATAATCTCTTAAGAATCTCTTTACAAATGAAAAAATAAATAAAAAGGGACTAACTTTTAATGTAGAAATGGATTAATAAACCATTGGTACATGTAAGTATGGGAAAATTGTTGTTTACTCCAGGAAAATTCATTTTTTTTTGCCAAAACGAACAGTTATCCTCCCTTTAACTGAAATTTACTCGCAACACAATGGCATATACATGTGTAATTTCTATGACCTAAGCGACAGGTATTTTAATATCTTCTAAATCATTATTTTCAGGTACAAACTTACGAGTGCTGCACCGAACACCGGCATCTTCCGAGTGTCCACAGTTGTGCGATCCCCAACCTCTGTAGGAACATTCTTCCAAAGAGCCTTCACTGCCAGTACAAGCCACGTCGTCCATGTTAATGGAACCAGTGCCTTGGCCAAACGTAGCTCTACTGAATGCGGTGACTGTGCCGGTGCTACAGTGACAATCATGACCCATCGTTAACAATGTTCAACTTCTACACACATGCACAAACACATGCACGCGCACACGAACACGCACACACACCGGAGAGCTTCACTAAGATACCAGTACTCTTCTATACAAACTTCACTAATGATTTGAAAGAAGCCATGCCCTGCGGATGACAAATGGCCCCACGTGTAATTTCTGGTGTTTGGGGGGGTGGGTATCGCCAATGGCGCCGCAGGGGGGAGGGGGGTACGATCGCCGCGAGTAAAATTCAATTCATTTTTTCTTTTTTTATTTTCAATATGTGCACATATAGATAAAATTGGCCGGAAAATTGTCCTTCAGGTGCCATAATCACACAGTTTTTAGTCTTAGCAAGGAATGCCTACCCCTCATCAAATTAGTCGGCCATGATCTGATTATAAAACACGGGGTTTGTTAAACACTCCGGGAATTTTTAAGGATGATAAAAGAACAACTTTGGTTGATAAAGAATTGTCAAGTTTTAGGGTTTCTCTGCATGATACACCATTACATCTAATGGGTTATTTCATAATCCGCACTTGTTTTCATTATACATCACTGTAAACAAACGTCATCAACCAGATTAACCTATGTGTATGAAATGGAATGTGTCAGTTAAACCAATATTTGACATACTTACCCAAAACCCAGCATTCTGCAGACCACGGTAGCGTCGTCGGCACCCCAGCTGTCATCACAGACAGTGCCCCAGCTACCGCTTCCCTGACGAACCTCGACGCGTCCCTCTCTGCTGTTGGTCCCGCCCACCAGCCGAACTGAAAAGAAGTCCAAAGAGAAGATTTAAATGGAAATAATAAGGTTCATTTTATTAACATTCATATATTACTGTTGCCAACAGTAGTGTCGGCAAATTTATTTTTTGTTTTGTTTCGTTTGTTTGTGTTGTTTGTCTTGTTTGCTTTGTGTTGTGTCGTCTTGATGTGAGTGGCCCATCATATTTTGGATGATTGGTGTTCTTTTGAGTGGTAATTAAACGTCACCTTGTATTGTCATGGTTGGAACACGCCTAGTCATGTACGCGAAAGAGTGGAGGCAGCACTGTACGTATTTTAGTTATTCTATGTATGTGTTTTATTGTAATTTCTTCATTGTGATATTTGTATTAAGTTGAAATTTATATTTGTTTATTCTTTTAAAGAATTAAATAATTCTGAAGACTGGAAGCACCATGGTTCGCTAGGAAATATTTTATATTAATTGTTCACCTTTTTCGTTATATTCAGTCTTATTTGGTTGACCTCAGCACTTCTCTCAGCTGCGGCGATGGATCTCTCTCGATTTATTATTTTTGAATAAATAAATAATCAAATAAAAAAGATAAGTAAATAATTGTTTCATCACTGTGGTTTTACTCAATAGGGCCTACTATTTGTTTACGTGTAACAGCTGTATCAACATGTGCTCAGTTCGTTTTTTGATAATAATAGAAGACAAATAAATTAGCACCGGCTGTGATGTTTTCTTACTGAAAATTCAACAGAAAAATATTGACTTGTTTTTAAGAATGCATATCTTAGAGCGTTTTAATTTATTTTGTCTGTTCGCTTTAGCGGCTACTAATTAACTTGCCAAAGCGTGCAGTGAAAGAAAAATTACATACCTGTGGATATTTGTATTCTATTAAAAGGTACTACATGTATTAGCAACTTTCTCTTTCTCATTTCTATAACAGTTGCATGAGTCCAGTAGTTGATACACGATACATAATAATGGTGATCTCTGTTTATTTCAACTCACAACAATTCGATTGTGCAATGTTATCATGTTGTTATTATACTGGCATATATTTAAAACCTGATAAATACTTTTTCTCGCCATTTATTTGTCTTTATGGGTCTGTTCTGATCGAATAACTTTTATATTTCTTGGAAGAGCATATAACAAACGCAACGGCATATGTGGCGCTTGGACTTGTCATGAACAATTACCAGTGCTACCATATGACTACCATTTTCATGTCGTTAGGTGCTAGCAAATTCAAGGAGAAGACGTCTTTCTTTAAAAACTAGACACATCTATCGTAAATAAACATTATCAAAGACAAGCCGAAATATTTTCATACCGTTTGCTTACGGCCAAACTGGGCGAAGGCTTTCATCAGACTAAAGTGAGTAGATGTTGATACTCACTGACCGCTAGGTGGTATATATAGCGGCCAGCAGCCTTAAATTTTGTAAATAGCGGATAGAACAGATCCATAAAGACCAACAGACGGATCTACTTCTATATTTGAGTTAATCTATGGCGCCATGACAACTGGCATTGAGCTACTGCTACCTTACCTTGTATTGGAGCTGGAACAGATCGTGCTTGTCGCTTTATACCCCGTCCATGGCAGTACCTGAATAGTTAATAAAAAAATGTGAACAATGTGACAGGTTGAAAATTCGGGTCAGGTGTGGTCTTCCTGATATGTTTTTAACGAGACAAAATTGAAGCAACAAAAACTGACGGATAAAAAACGGGATGGTCAGAAAGTCCGGTATAAACGGTCAAAATAAAAAGGAATAACCCTGAAACTTTCTTGAATGCAATAAGTAATAATGCACTCTTAATGTGAATAAGTTGAAAATAAATTCTAGGTTGTCGTGATGAAAATCACAGGGTTATTTTCGTCTCGATATCCCTCTCTTTCCAAACTTTCATTCTAACAATAGCAGAGGGGGGGGGGGGTATCTGCGCATGCTCGCGGCATCCCATTAACTACGGTCGTCGAAGGTATGAAATGACGGTTCAGCGGTAAAGCTAACCTGAACTGATTGTTGATTAATGTGAGATGACACGTGCCAAACAGTGAAGTTAACCCGAGAGATTGTAGTCCAGCTTTTTAAATTAATTTTCTTTGAGGGTTTTAAGTATGAAGAAGGCTTTTGGTTAAGTTTGGGGTTTAGATGGTAAACATTAACTATTTTTATCGTTTTGAATTACATAGGTGCAGAGTTAATATCAGATAACGAAAGAGAAACATTTGTATCAAAATTTAGGCTAATTTCTTTAATAATTTTTTTCGCGTGTTTAATTAAATTCCTCCTACTTTGTGTGCTGCAGAACCAAGGAGTCAGTCTCTCGGCCGGCCACCCTTCGACTTGTCAAATAAAGAATTTTTTGATATTCGACAACGGGCCAGTTCCCCAGGCAATTTTTGCGTGCAGTTAATGGGAAGATTGTTTACTGTTGATGAACAAATTCAAAAGGACAGAAATGTTACGGGTGTAGATGGGAGAGATCCAGTATGCAAATAAAGACTGAATTATATTAAAGATATGGCCTGGTCATCTAAGTACGTAACGGGGATGCAACCCTTTTCACAAATGTTATAGGGATGGCACCTGTTCCTATGAGATACATATCTCATAATTAATACATTTTAAACAAATCATAGAAATATAATAAATTCTATTTTAACACCAACAAAGCGGTTATCGCAAATATTCTGGAATCTGTGTTTGCCGTCAAGCTACGTATACCTCCGAATAAAATATTAAGTGATTATGAAAAGAAAAAAACTTTTAAACAAAGAACACGGAATAACTTTGAATGTCGGGATGGATTCATTAACCACTGGTAAGTATTGTTTTTTTTTTTTTTTATTTTTTTTTTTTTTTTGTGTGTGTTGGGGCGTGGAGGGGGGGAGCAAAACAGTTGTTTTCCATTTTATGTACTCACCAACATTAACCCTGTTAACTTCTCTCATTTTGTGCCGGAACTTCGTTTGGGTGACTTCCTTGCGTAGAAGCAAGTTTATAAAGTTGGCAGTCTCTCACATTAGTGCGAAACAGAAAAGACTCGCACAATCCGAAGGAAAAAATATTTATAAATGGGAAGCACAAAGACGGTTGCTATAGAAATTGTCATATTTACAAACACCCCAGTAAAAGAAAAAACGGCAAGTTTCGGAAAATGTGTAACCAAAATATTAAGGTTGATGTTTGAATGTTTGAAAAATAAACGACTGAAGGAAAAATCTTACAAGAACGCTGTAACATGACTTCAATATTGTAAGTTGAAGTCACCGTCTTGCGTTTCACCTGCAGTAAAAAAGTGATGCGACGCACGTCAAGTAATAAGAGCCTTTCATGATCAGACTTGTTTTCAGTTTGTCTCCTGCAATGGTATAATCATTGTTGCCACAAAAATGTATTCGATCTTGTATCACTTTGGTTTACACGACCGAATAATGTACAAGAAACACTGCGCTAAACTGAAGAAAAAATGTCTAGCTAAACATGTCCGTACAGGAGTGGCATGAAATATCCAGTCATCTAAGTACCATCTTTCTATAAATAATAATAATAATAATAATACATATTATTATTATTATTATTATTATTATTATTATCTGCGTCCCACGTTTAAAAATAAAGCTCATCCTACTAAGGGTTAGAAGAGACTAAAACCTGTATGTGTACAATTTAATTTCATAAAAGTTTTTTATATCAATTACCTACCAATTAGACACATAAAAAGAATATTCTTATTGTGTTTTCATTCAATGCTTATCATCGACTAAAAGGAGTTAATGATAAGCCTTAAATGGATTTTGGTTTCATTGCACTCTGTAAGCCTGCCACCGGGGTGAATGATAAAAAAATATTATATCTCTGAATTTATATTCATCATATATTTTTTATAAAATCTTATAGAAGTATACAATTTAAGTAGGGAATGGAAATTTTGTCTGTCAGATTTTAACAGACGGAAGTTTCGCTTAACAGAGTAGTTTCGCTTTCAAAGCAACTGAACTGTATGCTTTACTGTTTTCAGCGCTTTTGACATTTGACTTTTCCGAAATAGAAAAAATCTTCAAACCCAAACTTTTGACCAAAATTTACTTGCCATTCGTGTAAATTAAACCGAGAGGCAAAACACACAGGACATACTTAAAAAACAAAACGTCCTGTGCATTTTGACTGTCTCAAACCCCGCGAGCAGTAAGCACAGAAGTATAAAATGAAAACAGGAATTGCTTACCAGAAAATCTGAATCAGAAGGCAGATCACTAAAAACTTGGTCATCTTTCTCCCTATTGGAATCAACGACAGGAAGTTTTTCTGAAGAGCCCGATGCGATGACAGATTGACGAGAACGTCCCCTGGCTTCCCTTATGTATCTGACTGTCACCAAGTGCAACATCTTGTGTCGACAAAAGCTTGTATTTTACCAACCACCGTATGTAATTATTTGAACAATTCTTTTACACGTATCAATGAATGTTTGAAAATGCTTATACACACATATCGTGTGTGTTCATGTTTGTATATTGGGAATATTTGATATAATAAACATTTAACCCGCATTATCTTAAATTGGCAGAATTTAGATTACGGTTAATTACGAAAGCCCCTGCATTATACATTACATCTTGACGTTATTGGCTATTTGAACAGTGACTATTTCAACATGTGCCATTCCGTTGAAAAAAAACGCAAACACCAGTCATACGACCTTGGGTCAAACTATTCAAAATGAAACCGGTTCTTTGTAAATTTTGCAAACACGCACACCATATGGCTCCAACAGTTGAATGAAACATGCATCACTTGTCAATGTTTTGGAGATATGCTATGCATGACAGCGCTGCTAAACTTTTTTTTATAGATCTACTGATGTTAAGGGCATAGACACTGCATTAGAACTTAACATCCCACAAACAAATCTTGGAATTTTCGCGAAGTTTCCCTTATCTCCAAGGTGTGTCCTACCTACATTTCGGGTAATTTTGATTGACCGAGTTGTACAAGGTGCTCCGTAAGAAAACGGGGAGGTGGGGCTGTGTGAAAGGATGGAATAAAAAAAATGATAAGAGAGTAGAAAGTCCAGAAGAAAAGAATCGGTTCGAGGGGTGGGGGCTTTCTGTAGATATGAATAAAATTCTGGATAAAAGAGTCCATCGACAGTCTTAAAGAAAAGGTCGGTTCGCGCTCATTACAGGGTAATTTGAATGATTATATCGCTTGTAGCATGGATACAGTTCAATAAATTATCATTGGCAACGTTACGTTTCAACAAAGAAGTCTGACTTTGTGAAAGTAACAGTCCAACAACTGTGTGTGAAACTTTATAAAAGTTTTACGTGCTGTAATAAACCTTCTCAACGTAGGTGAATAGTGTGGGGGCAGACCCTTCCCAAACGTTGGATTTGTTGCAGTTAGAACTACCTCGCTTGTGGTGATAAGTGTGATCCCTCTTTTAATTTGTATACCTGTATACATAGCGTTACTGCTGACTGTGACACTATGGTGAACAGGAGCTAAAGAAAACGCAGTTAGTTCCCTAAGTAAACTGTTATAACAGCTGCTTCCACTGTGATTGGATATTCAATGAATAGTTCAGTTCTTTTAGTAGAAGAGCACTCTTGTGCACATCCATGGTTATAAAACAGAATTTGTGTGGTGCTTTAAGATATATACCTTCTTATATCAGGGGCTTCTAAAAAGTGTACAAAGTCTACGTATGAGCCTCTGTGGAGAAACATTCAATCTGGACGTTTTGGTGCAATGAAGCTACCCCGCCCCTACCCCACATATANGCTTCCACTGTGATTGGATATTCAATGAATAGTTCAGTTCTTTTAGTAGAAGAGCACTCTTGTGCACATCCATGGTTATAAAACAGAATTTGTGTGGTGCTTTAAGATATATACCTTCTTATATCAGGGGCTTCTAAAAAGTGTACAAAGTCTACGTATGAGCCTCTGTGGAGAAACATTCAATCTGGACGTTTTGGTGCAATGAAGCTACCCCGCCCCTACCCCACATATATATATATATATATATATATATATATATATATATATATATATATATATATATATAACATGACGATCTTGCTCCAGAGTATGAAAAAATCACTCCTTAAGTGTGAAAGACTAGGTTCTTATTGTATTTCCTTTAAAAATCATGACAACCATTTCAGAGATTGTGTGCAGACAGTAAAAAAATGTGTTTTGGGACTCGGCCTTTATTTTGTTTATAGCAACATTCTATATTGTGCAAAATGCCATTTCCAAATACAGTATGTTCTGGATAAGTGGTTCATACCAACCAACTACTGGTTAAACTGCTAAAACTGCCCTTTATACACCACGATTATAAACGTTATTTAGTTAAATCGATGTAAAAGAATATATCCACTGGTTAGGTTTATACATTTGTTAGTGCTAAACGGCCTTTAATTTAGCCTTTCAGTGTGTTCGTGGGTGTGTTTGAGCGTGCGTGCATGTGTGTACGTGTACGTGCGTTAGTACGTGCTTGTCTGTGCGTCAGAAATGTAGCGATTGCCACATGTACTACTCGAAACTCGAGAGCATGTTTGAGACATAATTTATTTTTGTTCGTAAACCGTTTCATAAGAAGAAATTAATCATTTAAAAAACCAAAACAACCTCCACATGGAAAGATAACAATAACATGATATGCCATTAATTCCCAATACAGTAAAACTGTCAATGTATACCACTATAAAGCGTACGTCGTGGGGAACAGCTTAGATGCTTAACTTCGCGAAATGAAAAAGTCATTGCTCATCAAAGATTGTTTCCTAAGTCACGCGTGCAACTCAGTCACAGTGGATACTTGTAGTAGACCCCGCCCTCAACATAGATTGTGTTCGGAAAATGGAATTGCTTGAACCAGAGGGAAGCCGTCTAATATAACAGAATGTGACCGTGATACTTTGCCAGTCACACTGAGAAAGAAAATAGAAGAATATTGAGTGTCATGGTATACGTTAATCATAGAACCACGTAAGACCCCATAAAACATATAGCAATGCGTCCTTAAATATAATCGAGGGAATCATGACAGCGTCTATCTGGATGTACCAGTATGCCCTTAAGTGCCTGTCGTAACGTGTTTCTTGTTTTCCCACTGTGTTTGTTCATTGTCCAGTTTAGACGAATAAGAAAGCATCTCCGTGGTATGTTCGTTTCCTGGAATTAGAAAAAACAACAAATATAAAAAAAAAGCAATCAATAAAAAAAAAATATATATATATATAAATTGGGTTCAGGCACGTTATCGACCAACCCAAATGATAGTTAGAGTTATATATTGCCCAGCCTGCCCCCCAAGGCAGGCCCGGGGGGGGGGGGCGTGTGCAGCCCTTGAGTAATTGGAAACGAAGAATATGAATAAGGCAAATTGTAGTAACCATAATCCTTCAAACACACATAATATGAAAGGAACAGTTTTAAACAAGTTTAAACCATCCAGGTGACTGATGCCACAGCTGATCACAGCAAACATTACTCATGCACAGTGTATGTGACGGCAAATAGAACAAAGCGAACCAGCTTGCTGTGTGTAAACACGGACATCAATGCTATCAAACACCTATAAATGAACAATGTTGTAGAAAAGTGGAAAAAGTCCAGGTGCGTTAGGAATGTAAGTCTGCTAGGAACCGTAGATTATCCCCCATTGTTTTATTCAGGTGACAATTGTCCAATATACCAATCATCAAACACATAACGTTATTATAACGTTACCATAACGTTTATATAACAAATGTATAGTGACGTTATGATAACGTCATAAAACGTTCTGTGTTTCTTGGTAACTAAAATACTACGACTAACCCTAATCTGTACTAATCAAATGGGACCCCGGAATCCCATTCCTAGGACTACCATTCCCGTCACTCCAATGCAACGAAACTGAGGGTCCGTGTAACAGAAAATCCGCCCTCCATTCAGTTACAATGAATAGGGTTAGCCTGACCTAAGTGGGTCAAAATCTAGGGCGAGGCTTACCTGTACAAATGAATGGGAAGCGGACTATCCATCATGGGGGAAATTTCTGTCACGTTACTACGGCATTTGCTGATTTTTTTTCTTTAAAAGTATAGACAAGCATTTTCTTACCTCTTACTCAAGATGCCGTTACTGTCGGAGGCGGGATATTCATGGCTGTTCATCTCGGCTACCACGGTGTGTTGAATGGTAAACAAGCCACCGTGAGCCAATGGGTCAACACCTGAATGGATAGCTGACAGACACACGGAAGAAGCCTGCAAAAATTAATAAATTGATAAATTAGTAAAAAAAATTATCAACCAAGCAATCAACTTAAGAATGAGGAACAATTTAAAGGAAGAAAAGCACACCGATATTAAGTTTGCCGTAATTAGTTATAGAGAAGAGGTTTATTACTTATCCAAACATAAAGTATATCTACCAAATCCTACGTATTTCGTACACCTGTGTTAACAACTTACAGCTGCATAGTTTTCGCCATCAGAGAAAACCTTTCCGGCGGAAGAGGAACAATTGGCTGGACAACGAACGCTGAAAAAATGTCGACACACTTTAAATCTTAAGTTTTTTTTTTTTTTTTTTTTTTTTTTTTTTTGTTCATTGCTTTATATAGACATCTTATAAAAATGTTAAGATTGGTTAAGACAGTGGATATCCTCCATTTAGCTTTGAAGGTAACCTCGTTTCTGCCGCCCCAAAAATTTTACAGAAGCTATTCGAGACACAACCAAGCAGATTTCTCCTTTGCCATTGCCAAGAGATGAAAATAAATCCCCTTGGCCGTAAACAGTAAATTATGACTGTTCCCTTTAGCCAAAGAAAGCTTAAGGAATTTTTCTTTCTGTTCTTTTCCCACCAAACCCCTCTGATCAGTAAAATTATGAATCCTATAGTGACACTGATGAAGTCTCATAAAAAAAAGATAAACAGTTTGCCTTTTATTAATTACTACGTCAGTTATTTCGTCCACAATTAATGTTTAAATGATAATTTCCAATGTCCCCATTTCATTAAGTGTATTAACAGTTGCCCACCTGCATAATTCCTTTGACAGTGCCTTTTTACAAGACTGAGTCCATTTTGTGGCACAGGTTGGCTGGAGAACACATCGGTATCTGCCGTTTTCTAGATCTTCACATGTTTCGTCCACCTTTCTGTTGTAGCATACATCAGTGGAGCAAGGAAGGGCTGGAATGAAACAAATTTATGTCATGTTTATACGGATCAGAAGATATTCAAAGGAGGATAATGACAAAGAGCAAGAACGATCCATCTGACGCAAAACATGCCTCGCCCAATACGCTGCTTCAATTTCATGCACACTGCTTGACATTCTATAACATTACGCCATATGACGTCACGACACAATACAAACAACGTCACAATTGTCTGTGTAGCACCCCACGGTTCATTGTAAAATATGCAAATTTTGTTTACTGAAATTCTTGTTCAACGTGCAATTTTAAAGTAGATTCTACATCAATATCACTGGTTTCGCATACTTCTGTACAGAAAATTGCACTGAAAGTCATAGTTATCAAGGTAATACGGTACGTTACATCACAAGTTCTGCTGACGTCACACTTACGTGCACAGACTTTGCCATCTCCTCTATATCCGTCGTTACAAGTACAGTTGAATCCTCCTTGTGTGTTCACACAAACAGCATTGAAGTCACATGGGTTGGCGGCACATTCGTCTACGTCTAGAAGAAGCGTTGTGTAGTATAAAGAACTTCATTATTTAATTTATGCTTATACATGTATGCAGACAAAACAAAAACATTGGAAAAAAAGAAAAGAATTGAAAGCGGGTGCCATTTTTAAAAACATTTCTTTTTATATTTATCTAGCAGTGAAAGTTGTTTTACTGTCAAACTGAGAACTCTAGCCTGTCTTTCTTTCATATATTGTATTCTTTTGACCTGAATATTTACCCATGTTGTTCTTAAAGCTTCCCAATATTTCTGAGATATTAGCAACCATTAAACCTCCCTTTCTCCTCTATATTGATAAAAAAATTAAGATGTATTCCATCATCTTGTCACATTATATTTAATGTATATTCATTTTAATTTCAACGTTTGAGTAATTATAAGGCATAACGTCTATTTGAAAGATGAGTCCAAATCACATTTGAAAAAAAAAATAACGACACCTTAAATACAAATCATCTCTTCCTTAACATTGGCACCAATTACTGGTATTATATGTATACGCACCTACGCAAGCAGAGCCGTTAATACTTAGGTAACCCTCGACGCATTCACAGGTGGCGCCAAAATCGCCCAAGACGCACTCCTCGTGCTCACCGCAGCTCAAAGCCTCACATGGGTCGTCTGCAACAATAACAGGTATTATCAAAAATAAATAATATCAATGGTTTGAAACAGAAATAAATACAAAGTGGTAATAATGGGTATTGATACATACACTACATACACTAGCGGATCAAGAGCATTTGCTTTTTTGACCAAATTATGTTCTGACACAGCATGAAAGGTACAGGAAAGGTACACGTTTACATGTTACTGGTCGCTTTTTTACGAGGAAGAAGGGGGTATATGAATTGCCCTCGTGTGGTCTCGTGCTGCCTCCCTACCCCCCGGTGGAAACACCGTTGTTAATTCCGCCGATATACTTTATAAAAACATATACCACTATATGTAAGCCCTACATGACACTTTATTTTGTTGATTGTACAAATTATACGGGCTATTTATCTAGCAAAACTGCAAACAGTTTCGAATAAAACATGTATGGAAATCTGGTCACTTTAATGGGATGAAAAATATAAATGTAAATGCCCGGTTTTCTTAATTTAAAATGAATGGTTGGCTTTTAAATCCACAATATATGTATGTTGTACGGTTGGTGTTATCAATAATTGATTTATTTGTGTTTTTGTCGAAAACGGAAAATATTTTTTTCTTTCGTTTTTTTACTAACAATAAAATACACAAACGTTGGACCCCACCCCCTACCTTCAAAAGGTATACATCTCACTCCGGCATCTTGTTCGTGGCGGCAGTTGTGAACGGTCCATGGGCGGCTGTAGCACTGATCCAGAGAAAGCTCGTCACCGCGGCAGGATACGTCATCAAGGAAGATGGCGCCACTACCTGGAGTGATGCCATCGCCAACCATCACAGAGGCCGTTTCTCCGCTGTAAAAACAATTGATACGATTCAAAGGAACTCTCATCAGCTGGGGATATAATTTCAGGTACTGGTACATTATCAAAGCCTAGTCAACTTATCTTCAAGTTAACAAACGGCAAAAACATTCAAAACGTCTATTAAGATTTAATTCAGTGTCCAGTAATATATTTAATAACTATACCCATGTATGCATGAATTAAATATCCGAATGTACATCTGCACTGGGTACATGTCCCATGTAGTGAATTTAGTACTACAAAAACAGTTCATTCACCCTAGATTCTGACCCACTTAGATCCGGTTAACCCTAACCATTATAAGTAAATGGAGGGCGGACTCTCTGTTACACGGAGCCTCAGCTTCGTTACCCCTGTCATCAGAGTACCTGTGTCCGAGCATCCTGCAGGCCACTGCAGCGCTGCGTTCATCGAAGCCGTCACTACAGATAGTTCCCCAATGTCCGTCCTCTCTGTTTCTCACTTCCAAGCGGCCCTCTTCACTGTTTTCAACGCCATCTTTAACCAGGCGCACTGTAAAGACAAAGAAGGGCATGCTTATAATATAAAACCCTCTATAATTGTTGCACATGCAGTAATAACGATTTGCGCATTCTAAGTAACGATAGAAAGCTTAAGTAAAAGACTCAGCTTACGTTGTACAAGATGGGTACTTAAATCAAGAACTTCATCAATTAATGTATGTATCACAGGTAAAATGCATCGCACCTTCATACGGTCCTGATGCAACCATACACTTCACGCCTGCAGTGTGGTAGCGGTCGCAATCGGCCTCCCCATCCAGAACTTCTCTAACACATTCAAGAGGCGAATTCTCCAGACCATTGCAGTGGAATTTATATGGAGCGACGGAGACGTTGCCTTTGCCAAAATAGGAGCGTTGAAGTCCCACGGCACCAGTGTAGCTAATTCGATACGTAACCGTAATATTAGTTGTACTGTCTTTATCTTACACTTGGCTAACTGGTACTCGATTGTTCAATATCGATTATACATGGTCAAATAACTTCAAATACAACTCCCAATACATGAAGCCATAAACAAAAATGGGGAAAACGCAGGTTATGATGATAACTCATTTTTATATTAATAAAATATTATGTCTCACTAGATTACTGTCAGCTTGTCCGGCTTAAGCGTCTGGTCTAAATCTTAATCTCTAGAGCGATCTAAATCTCTGTGAAAGCACCCTAAGTTTGGCCTTAAGGTGTCAAATTTTCATACCCCCACATGTTAAAAAACACAAAATGTCTCTACAGACACGATTTATTTTTGCACCATTATTCATATTAGTTATTAGTTAAAAACACGTACCCATAGCCCATCACTCTGCAAAGAACTGCTGCCTCTTCGTCACCGAATCCATCGTCACAAACGCTGTGCCAGCCACTACCTCCTCGCTGCACTTCAATGCGTCCCTCTCGTTCGTGGTGACCATCGACAAGTCGAACTGAAACTGATTTTAAAATAATAACGCTTATTTGCAGCTGATTAGGTTGGATTGTACGATTATGTGGAGTATATATATGAGTTAATTTCACCTGGTTTCATATTTGGGTGTTCTGGTACTGCAACAGGGATTCAAAGACGACAAACTCGGGTCTCCTGAACAGATATTTGTATTGCAATTCTGTAATTAATTTCAGTTTGAGTATAAACCTTTCTGAATAATGAATGGAAGTTTTTTTTCTATATTAAGACATATTTTTCATCGTGTGTCTAAAAGTTTTACTTACCAGGTACCGCAGCAGTTGTTGACGGTGTTGGCATCGGTGTAGTCTCAGGTTCCTCGGCTACACAACTGACACCGGCATCTTCCGAGTGAACACAATTATGCTGTCCCCAACCTCTGTGAGAACATTCTTCCAGAGAACCTTCACTGCCAGCACAAGCTACGTCGTCCATGTAAATGGAACCGGTGCCTTGGCCAAACGTAGCTCTGCTGAATGCAGTGGCGTCGTCGTCGCTACAATAGCAATTGTGATAAGTCAAATGTCGAAGACCTGACTAAACTATACTTTAAAACATGCAATTACCTTTGGCTGATTTTTTTCTTGTTAAATGACATAAAATTTAAGTGCTACAGGCCATCAACATTAGCTACAGAACAACACTAGATTGAAGCTTTAAAACTCATGGAATTCTCACATGTAACCAAGCATTCTGCAGACGACAGCGGCATCGTTGTCATCCCAGCTGTCATCACAGACAGTGCCCCACTCGCCGTCACCCTGGCGTACTTCAACTCGACCTTGACCCTCATGGGCACCTCCGACCAATCGGACAACAACTAAAATGTAGATTTGATCAATATGTTTCAATATGCATCGTAAGTCTAGCGTGTTCATTTGATTGCTGCTGTATACTGTATATTCATTAAAACTAGAAACGAGAAATGAACTGCCTGACAGGGTTATGTGCTCACTTATTAATAATAGTTACTAAATGGGGCACCACCAACATCTTATCAATCAATATGAAATTAATGTATTTCTATTATGTGATCCCTTGGGCAATTTAAAGTTAAGAAGCAAAAATTATTTCAAATTCGAGAAACGAAAAAGGAACTGAGAAAGCACGCGATTCACAGTTGGAAAAAAGGCGGCAATTCAATTCTGTCTTAAATTCCACACAATTATATTTATAATACAATTATATTTATAATACAATTATCAATTCAAATCCATAACGATGGGTTTATCATACTTGGCGCTGGTGTTGTTGGCTCTACAAAGTAGCATCTGACACTGGCATCTTCGTGGTGTCCACAGTTATGTGATCTCCAACCGTTGTGAGCGCAGTCTTCGATAGAAGCTTCACTTCCATCGCAGTTAACGTTATCCATATGGATTGACCCATTCCCTTGACCGTATTCAGCATTGCTAAATGCAACTGCATCAGCGGGACTGAAACGGTAACAGAAATGTTCGACAAACGAATTCTGCTTTATAGGATATTGTTATCACATTATTAAATTAATTATATTTAAAAATTCGAATAATTATTTTAATCGTTGATTAAATTCGATAAATTACCAATTGCCCTTTTTCTTCTATTTTATTTCTTCCCTTTCTTCCAATATGTAACAAAATCGTTAGACGGACGTTCTGGAACGTGTTATGTTGCATGCTTAATCCACTGGTGTATTAAAGAAAATTAAATAAACTTATGTTTACTCATTCATTTTTGACCTACAAATGATTTGCACACCAAGACAATGACAGAGATGGCTATTAAATTAGTTTACTATGTCATCGTACAGTACAAGTTCTTCATTGATACTGATCACATGTTTTAGTAACGACCAAAATTTCGTACAAAAGAAAACGACCCAGCACTTACTCGTAACCAAGCATTCTGCAGACAACTGCGGCATCGTTGACATCCCAGCTGTCATCACAGACAGTGCCCCATTCGCCATTATGAAGAACCTCAACTCTTCCCTCACCGTCAAGTTCACCGCCCATCAATCGTACTTCAACTGCAAGAGCGTGTAGTTTACTGTCAGTATAGTCAGGTTGGTTGCTTGTTTTATCGCGTTACATACAGGTTCAGCAATTCTGTATGTCGGACATTGTTTTCACACTCGCAGCATTTTACGATTTCCAATTCGAAATATATTTTGAACAACTACCTTGTAAATACTCAAAAATAATTATAGGTTTATTGAGACCTAAATACACGTTCAGCTTTATTAATAAGCTCTCCAGCTATGAAGTAACCTATGCAAATTTTAAGTACACTTTATAGTCTGACAAACTCTTTACCCAAACATGTAGTTTAAATTTAAAAAATACAAGCAGTCAATATACAGCAGATGAACAAGTATTAAAAGAGAACATTTAATGAACTATTGTGTATATTTACCAGGTAGGGCAGGAGTTGTTGGGGCCGGTGTAGTGGGTTCTGGAACAAAGCATCTGACACCAGCATCCTCAGAGTGAGCACAGTTGTGTGAGCTCCAACCGTTATGTCCGCAAGCTTCGATAGAGGCCTCACTTCCATCACAGGCGACATTATCCATAAGGATTGAACCGGTACCTTGGCCGAAATGAGCGCGGGAAAAGGACACGGCGTCGTCGGGACTGAAATGATCATAACCAATGATGCCAAATCCATTATTATTATTATTTGAAATTACCCAGTATTATGTCATATGCCGAGGTAGTTCTTAAGAAACGATACTGCTGTTTAAAAGAATATATACGTACTTATAGCCAAGCATTCTGCAGACAACAGCGGCATCGTTGTCATCCCAGCTGTCATCACAGACAGTGCCCCATTCGCCGTTATGGAGAACCTCAACTCTTCCCTCACCGTCACGATCACCACCCACCAATCTTACCTCAACTGCAACGAAATGTGGTTATAAATCATCAAGCATTCAATAAAATCACTTTTTATTTGTTTGCACGCAGCTTTATTCAAAGTGGAACATTTTTTATCCATTCTGGGTGTAAAAAATCACGTTGAAATATGTTTTAATGTTGACACAATTTGCTTAGTTTCACAATTTACTTGAATTTTTTTGTAATTATCTTGCGTCATCTTACATGCTCAACAAAACCGTAGAGAGTCCCTAAACAGTGCTTATTGTAGTACCGTGACTTCTATAGTAAGAATTATCTAAATATTTGGTTTTCAAATTGGTTACAGAACAGAATAATCTGTTAACCCACCAGGCAGTGCAGGAGGTGTCGTAGTAGGTTCCGCAGCTACACAACTGACACCAGCATCCTCAGAGTGAGCACAGTTGTGTGAGCTCCAGCCGTTATGTCCGCAAGCTTCAATAGAGGCCTCACTTCCACCGCAGGCGACGTTATCCATAAGAATGGATCCAGTGCCTTGGCCAAAATGAGCGCGGGAAAAGGACACGGCGTCGTCTGGGCTGAAATTTTTAATTTTGAACGCAGTTGTTTTTACTATTGGAATAATTCCCCAAAATGACACAACGAACTTGCAGATTTGTTGTCATTATTAGAAGTTGTTCAATATCACATTGTGTTCTGTATGAGTAACAGAGAAAATATGGTGATGTTCAAAATAAATCGTATATTTACTTATAACCAAGCATTCTGCAGACTACAGCGGCGTCGTTGTCATCCCAGCTGTCATCACAGACAGTGCCCCATTCGCCGTTATGGAAGACCTCAACTCTTCCCTCACCGTCATGAGCACCACCCACCAATCTTACTTCAACTGCAAGGACATGTAGTTTACTGTCAGTATGGTCAGGTTGGTTGCTTGTTTTATCGCGTGAAATACAGGTACAGCAATTTTGTATGTCGGAAACATTGTTTTCACACTCGCAGCATTTTACGATTTCCACTTCGAAATATATTTTGAACAACTAAATACTCAAAAATAATTATAGATTTATTGAGACCTAAATACACGTTCAGCTTTATTAATAAGCTCTCCAGCTATGAAGTAACCTATGCAAATTTTAAGTACACTTTATAGACTGGTCAACTCTTTACCCAAACGTAATTTAAATTTAGAAAATACAAGCAGACAATATACAGCGGATGAACAAATGTTAGAAAGAGAACATTTAATGAACTATTGTGTATATTTACCAGGTAGGGCAGGAGTTGTTGGGGCCGGTGTAGTGGGTTCTGGAACAAAGCATCTCACACCAGCATCCTCAGAGTGAGCACAGTTGTGTGAGCTCCAACCGTTATGTCCACAAGCTTCGATAGAGGCCTCACTTCCATCACAGGCGACATTATCCATAAGGATTGAACCGGTACCTTGGCCGAAATGAGCGCGGGAAAAGGACACGGCGTCGTCGGGACTGAAATGTTCATAACCAATGACGACAAATCCGTTAATATTATTATTGGAAATTACCCAGTATTATGTCATATGCCGAGGTAATTCTTAAGAAACAATACTGCTGTTTAAAAGAATATATACGTACTTATAGCCAAGCATTCTGCAGACAACAGCGGCGTCGTTGTCATCCCAGCTGTCATCACAGACAGTGCCCCATTCGCCGTTATGGAGGACCTCAACTCTTCCCTCACCGTCACGATCACCACCCACCAATCTTACCTCAACTGCAACGAAATGTGGTTATAAATCATCAAGCATTCAATAAAATCACTATTTATTTGTTTCCACGCAGCTTTATTCAAAATGTAACATTTTTTATGCATTCTGGGTGTAAACAATTACGTTGAAATATATTTTTATATGTTGACACAATTTGCTTAGTTTCACAATTTACTTGAATTTTTTTTGTAATTATCTTGCGTTATCTTACATGCTCAACAAAAGCGTAGAGAGTCCCTAAACAGTGCTTATTGGTCATTTTAGTACCGTGACGTCTATAGTAAGAATTATTTAAATATTTGGTTTTCATTTTGGTTACAGAACAGAATAATCTGTTAACCCACCAGGCAGTGCAGGAGGTGTCGTAGTAGGTTCTGCAGCTACACAACTGACACCAGCATCCTCAGAGTGAGCACAGTTGTGTGAGCTCCAGCCGTTATGTCCGCAAGCTTCAATAGAGGCCTCACTTCCACCGCAGGCGACGTTATCCATAAGAATGGATCCAGTGCCTTGGCCAAAATGAGCGCGGAAAAAGGACACGGCGTCGTCTGGGCTGAAATTTTTAATTTTGAACGCAGTTGTTTTTACTATTGGAAGAAAATGACACAACGAACTTGCAGATTTGTTGTCATTATTAGAAGTTGTTCAATATCACATTGTGTGCTGTAAGAGTAACAGAGAAAATATGGTGATGTTAAAAATAAATCGTATATTTACTTATAGCCAAGCATTCTGCAGACTACAGCGGCGTCGTTGTCATCCCAGCTGTCATCACAGACAGTGCCCCATTCGCCGTTATGGAGGACCTCAACTCTTCCCTCAGCGTCATGAGCACCACCCACCAATCTTACTTCAACTGCAAGGACATGTAGTTTACTGTCAGTTTAGGAAGGTGTTTTGCTTGTATATGTGTATTGGCGCCTTACATACGTACAGCAATGTTGCATGTTTAAAGCATTATGTTTACAATATCTATTTATATCCAAATATATTTTGAAAAACTAAATACACAATAATAAAAATAGGTTTATTGAGCCCTAAAAACACGTTGTGTTTCATTAAAAAGCTCTCCATAGCTTCAAAGTAACCTATACACATATTAAATACCAGTATACTTTATAGTCTGACCAACTCGTTACTAACACATGTAGTTTAAAGAAAATACACAAGCAGCCAACATACAGCGGACAAATGTTAGAAAAAGAACATTTAATGAACTATTGTGTATACATACCAGGTAGGGCAGGAGTTGTTGGAGCCGGTGTAGTGGGTTCTGGAACAAAGCATCTAACACCAGCATCCTCAGAGTGAGCACAGTTGTGTGAGCTCCAACCGTTATGTCCGCAAGCTTCGATAGAGGCCTCACTTCCATCACAGGCGACATTATCCATAAGGATTGAACCGGTACCTTGGCCGAAATGAGCGCGAGAAAAGGAAACTGCGTCGTCGGGACTGAAATTTTAAAAGGGTGACATCAAGATGGCATGAAGTTAATATTAAATGTTTTTATTTTATTTATCATGTATTGCTATTTGTTAAAATCTTTAGCAAGTGTTACATTTTTGAAGGTTATACATACTTGTAACCAAGCATTCTGCAGACCACAGCGGCATCGTTGTCATCCCAGCTGTCATCACAGACAGTGCCCCATTCGCCGTTATGGAGGACCTCAACTCTTCCCTCACCGTCAAGAGTACCACCCACCAATCTTACTTCAACTGCAAGGAAATGCAGATAAAATTTGACCCGACTTTAATGTATTCAATATTTGTTGATGTACACAATGCTTTATACAAAATGTAACATTTTTTCAAATTCCGTTGTGAGTTAAAAGGCAAATAAATTAGCCAAAATATTGCTTTTGAATGTTGACATAATTTTGTTTAGTTTCGCTTTATTACCCGGCAGTTTACTTTTTTATCCGAAATAATGTTGCCTTATCTGACATGCTGAACGTAACTGTTTAATAGCCCCTTAACCGTGTTTATAGGCCATAAAGTGCCGTGGCGTCTATGGTAAGAATTATTTAAAATGAATATGGGGCATTTTTTAAAATTGGCTATTAACTAAAGCATTCTGTTAACCCACCAGGCAGTGCTGGAGGTGTCGTAGTAGGTTCTGCAGCCACACAACTGACACCAGCATCCTCAGAGTGAGCACAGTTGTGTGAGCTCCAACCGTTATGCCCGCAAGCTTCAATAGAGGCCTCACTTCCACCGCAGGCAACGTTATCCATAAGAATGGATCCAGTACCTTGGCCGAAATGAGCGCGTGAAAAAGGAAGGGCGTCGTCCGGGCTAGAATGAAAAGTGTAATGAATTGAAATTAACTGATATTCCCTGGATTTATGCATCCTGTTTTCGTTGTTAATAAGAGAAACAAATGTGAAGTTAAGATTTAACTTACTTGTAACCAAGCATTCTGCAGACCACAGCAGCATCGTTGTCATCCCAGCTGTCATCACAGACAGTGCCCCATTCGCCGTTATGGAGGACCTCAACTCTTCCCTCACCGTCATGAGTACCACCCACCAATCTTACTTCAACTGCAAGGAAATGCAGATAAAATTTGACCCGACTTTAATGTATTCAATATTTGTTGATGTACACAATGCTTTATACAAAATGTAACATTTTTTCAAATTCCGTTGTGAGTTAAAAGGCAAATAAATTAGCCAAAATATTGCTTTTGAATGTTGACATAATTTTGTTTAGTTTCGCTTTATTACCCGGCAGTTTACTTTTTTATCCGAAATAATGTTGCCTTATCTGACATGCTGAACGTAACTGTTTAATAGCCCCTTAACCGTGTTTATAGGCCATAAAGTGCCGTGGCGTCTATGGTAAGAATTATTTAAAATGAATATGGGGCATTTTTTAAAATTGGCTATTAACTAAAGCATTCTGTTAACCCACCAGGCAGTGCTGGAGGTGTCGTAGTAGGTTCTGCAGCCACACAACTGACACCAGCATCCTCAGAGTGAGCACAGTTGTGTGAGCTCCAACCATTATGTCCGCAAGCTTCAATAGAGGCCTCACTTCCACCGCAGGCGACATTATCCATAAGAATGGATCCAGTGCCTTGGCCGAATTGAGCGCGTGAAAAGGAAACGGCGTCGTCGGGGCTAGAAAGAAAAGTGTAATGAATAAAAATTTACTGAAATTCCCTGTATTTATGCATCTTGTTTTCGTTGTTAATAAGAGAAACGAATGTGAAGTAAAGGTTTTACTTACTTGTAACCAAGCATTCTGCAGACCACAGCAGCATCGTTGTCATCCCAGCTGTCATCACAGACAGTGCCCCATTCGCCGTTATGGAGGACCTCCACTCTTCCCTCACCGTCATGAGCACCACCCACCAATCTTACTTCAACTATAAGGGAATGCAGTTGAAAATCAGTAAGATTTTAATCGCTGCATGTATTTCTTCGTGAACGCCGTTATAGAGGACCTCTACTCTCCTTTTCTCTGGCCGCGAACCCCCAGTCAAACAGATCGACACTTAACGTGAATAACAAGGATCAACATTAAGCTTTTTTAAACATATTTCTACTTAAAACTTCTATTACTACTACTACTAATAATAATATGATAATAAGGATTCCTTGTCTATGTGGAATGCATTACCTTGTATTCAATCGCAGTACATTTATTTATTTTAATAAATAAAAATTAAAATTCCTATTTCTTTTTCCTTTCCTTTTTTATTTTTCAGTTCCATTTCTTAATTATATCATATTGTATTTTTTTTTCATTTTCGTCTATAAACATATGAATTCCACGTATTCTTTTCTAAAATTATAATACTGAATCCCACCTTGATTTAACAGCGACACTTACCCTCATTTGTCGTAGTGGTCTGACACTGCACTCCAGCGTCTTCACTGTGGGCGCAGTTATGGCTATCCCAGGCGTTCGAGGAACAACTGGCAAGTGAGGACTCTGTCCCCGTGCAGGCGACGTTGTCCAAGTGTATGTCCCCGCTTCCTTGGCCAAAGTGAGCTCGACTGTAGGCGATTGCATTGCTTGCACTAAAATGACAATAAAACGATAAAGAAAGAAGGAGAGTTGAAAAAGATAGCGTTCAACAGTTCCTTTAGCTAAGTGTATTTAATAAACAAATACAGATTCATTTGTCAATCAACGGAGGTTTACCAGTCAATATTTAGGAATTCTGTTGACTCAACTGGAGTTCCTATAGGACTCTATCTAGTGAATATGTGCTATAGAACCCAGTGTTTCGGATGAATTTTCTACAGGACTTCCTATAGGACCCTAGGAAATCTCTGTAAGGGAATCAAGAATTACGCAGAACCACGCACTTTTGATGCCTTAACGCCAATTAAACATAGAATATGTCTTACACTTACTCGTAACCAAGCATTCTGCAGACCACGGCGGCATCGTTGCTATCCCAGCTGTCATCACAGACAGTGCCCCAGTTACCGCTTCCCTGACGAACCTCGACACGTCCCTCTGCGGCGTGAGACCCACCCACAAGCCGGACTGAAGTTAGAAACCAAGAAAATATATGCTGACGAAGTCACAGGAGTTTTTGTATAATTACTACACATAGCACACGGTCATAAGCAGTATAATACCGATGAATTTTCTCTACTCGATCGTTTCGTCAAATACAAGGTGCATGATTCCTGTTAGATTTTTTCTGGACATTTCAACAATTTGAATCCCTTCCTTGCTTAATTATATCTTATGTAAAGTTTTTAAATTTTTATGTTTATCGATTATATGTAATTTGGCACACTTACCTTCAGGCTCGAATGACAAAGATCGCCGTTGTTTCAAACTCTTTCCGTTACAATGCCTTAAGAGTGAGGAAAAGGCTATCCATTAAAATTCATGGTGTTTCAATATTTCCGAAAATTTCTTCGACAAAAAAGTACTCTATATATAATATTTAGCTATCGTCTTCTTTCCTTTCTATTTCTGACTGAAAAGTGTATGTTTTTATCGATCCATTTACTCGGTTTACTTTATCGATAATTATTTTTCTATTATTCTCATACGCAAAGCTAATTTATTCAGTCGATATGCTGTTAAAAACCTGTGCATCTTTTTAGGTATGTATCGCACGGAGATACGTTTTGAAAAAAACATAGATTTAATTTGCAAATTGAAATAAAGATATTGATACCTGTGTAAAAGAAATCGATAATTGAAAAATATATGAAAATGCACTTGAAACAGAATCAGTGAATTACTCTTAAAAAAGGAAAAGCAAGAAAACTTTTAAAACTTAAAAATGCACAATATCCCTTCACTAAGGGTTTATGAAATGTAATCAGTTTAATTTACTCACCAAATGGCCTGAACCAATAGGCAAATTACTAAGAACTTCGTCATCTTTCTCCTGCTTGGAGGGACCAACAGAAGTTCTTCTGAAAGATGCCGCGCAGAACGCTAACTGGCGAACAACTCCTTTTGCCGCGCTTTTTATAACACAGGATCTCCAATTGCCACAGCTTGCGTGAACCGCGGTTATCTCGTAGCGACTGCCACCTGGATTTATTTGGAAAACATTTCCTGTGCAAATGTTTATGAATTCATGAAGGGCAGTCGGTGTGAAGGTTTCGATCTTCTAGATTTGTTTTGTTCGACACATTTCGCATTACAAACACTTGACCATTTCTGCTTAAACATTGCACATTCCATCCGACTTTTCTGCTACATTATGTATCAACCTTTGACGACATTAGATGTTTGACGAGTCAATGACTCATGTAAGAATGACCATCAAATAATTTCAGATTCAAAAGAATAACAGCCCGCATCGGGGTCAATCGAGAAACTGGTCAATTATGTACGAAATACACAGACCTACGTCAATATACAAATGCCATATGCTTCTTCCACTTTTAAAGTTTTCGGTCGTTTACTGTAAGGCCCTTTTTGTGAATTTTGTTTCCGAGACAACCTCATAACAGAGGACCCTTCTAACGTAAGCCTCGGACACGCCAGGGTGCTGCAACTTCATAAGCATCAGAAACCTTTTTCTGAAAATCTCACACCTTTCCTATATATATAAGATGTTTCGAAGACTAGATATATGTCTTCAGAACCTAAATAGAAATAAAACAATTGATATGTCTTGCTTTGACAAAATTATTAAGCAATTGACAAACGGTTTATTTAAATATATGGTATATTCCAAAGACTGACTGTTTTACAAAACAACCGACTTAGATGTGGCGATGATTATTAACCATCTCACACAAGTGTTACAAATATCAAGAGTAATATTTAATATAAATTGTGTGATCGGAGTTCTGTTTCCCACTTTAGAGAAATAATGTAACAAAACTATTTGGTACATACAGTATAATCCTTTTACTTCTATTAAACTTTATTAGAACCTACACCGTACGTTGCAATTGTAAGAAACAATCGGTAATGATCTGGCATATGCGCGTGCTTTATATGCCTCTTTAACAAAGATAACGCTCCCTGTATAGGATATCTCAAGATGGAGCAGATGTACCACTAGCCGACCCCTTCCCTCCTCGGTGAAGAAAAGGTGTGAATAGAGAGACAGTGACAGCTAGCCAGTAAAAAACAGAGCATTGCAAATACACTAAACATTATCCATAATTCCCGCTGGATCTATGGATTTCACGCGAATAAAATACATGTTATGTATTGAAACTTGAAGGGCGAATATATCTAAACATAACACAAGTGACGTCATATCAAAGTGCATTTGGCCGGACTTTTGCCAACCGCCTCTGGAAACCGTTTAGGTATTATGCAACAAAAGGACATCGGTGCATGGGGGTCGACCGTGATGGACACACACTTGTACATCTGTACAATGTACATTTGCCGCTTGACTCCGGAGTTTCAGGAATGGCAGTCCGCTAGGAACATTAGTCCGTTCCACATGACTTTGTAAAGGTGACATTTATCTCACATTTAACCCCAAAACTGCCACTAACCCTGACCTGCAGTAATCAAATTGGATCCCGGTGTACAATTCCTAGGACTACCATTCCTGTCACACCGGCAAATGACCACATAGCTAAGCCAACCTCCTTGGACAATGACCATGTTTGCGTATCCAGCCGTTACTATACATGCACATATACAATATAATTGCAAACCTTGTCAGTTACATTGAATCGGGTATATTATATTTATTTATAATTTCCAAATCAAGATTCGCCTTAGGCTTGTGACTGATTGGAGAAAAAAATTTGACGTTTATATATCCTCTCCGTTGTAATGCTTGCAAATGAAATAGTACCCGTACTTTTGATCACGTGACAAGACGCGCCGCCATAACCCTTTGTATTCACAGCAAGCTTCGCAAGACTCTTTT
This sequence comes from Lingula anatina, assembly GCF_001039355.2. The sequence goes on from NW_019775591.1 coordinate 484,025, forward strand.
GTATGCCGAGTATCGTGAGAGTATTTTGCATGTTTAGACTTGTACATTCAATTGGACAGAATCTTGAGACTTTGTATACCAACTGTGACACCATTATTAAATGTCATTTTTGTGATGTTGACTGGTCGCAAGACATGAATTTTTCGTGAAAATTTTAACAGTTCCATTTAAATCCAAACCAATATTGATAGAATAGGGTGACCGATGAATAATCGCGGAGGCTAAGAGATACGGCATCAATCGGACACACACACAGGACTTTGGTTTAATGTTAATCAATTGATAACGCAAATACGGTGTATGAAAAAAAAACAGAAAACAACAATGACGTGTGAAAGATACAAACTTCGTGATGGCAGCAAATCGTGAAAATTATGATAGGTACGGATCTTCCATGCGCTGTGGAATTCTTCACATAGATAACTTAATAATTATTTGTATGAGTACGTCGTACAGCGTTACGTCAAACTCGTGTGATTTCATCGACCAAGGGTGGCTTTTGGTATTCAGAATCGTCAGCTGTGCATTTTAATCCCCTAAAAAACAAAAAAAAAGTTTTAAAATAAATCGTTTCATAAGACACTCCACGTTTTTTCTATCCATGGCATTTTGACAATCCATTAAAGCCTCTTCATCATATAAATGACACATGACTTAGTCACATAGCTGTCTTACCACGTACGCAATCAAGTTTACTGTTTTAGGATACGATTAATATTTCACAATAGATGTTTATTATAAACATTTCTTTAATTCCGTTCTTCTTTTTATTTTCTCTCTCTCTCTTCTTATTGTTTAATTGTAAAACGAAACCTGCGGTCGAAATTGACAATTTAGCCTCTAATCTATATCTTCAGTATTATCAAAACTTACAGGGGAAATTTTTCAGCATCTGCAATTGTTTCTGGTAAATCCCTCTTGGCCGTCTCCGGCAAGGGAATGGTACATATTGCCCCAAATATAGACATCGCTCAGAATATTACAAGTGGCAAAGTGTCCTTTCCTATACTCTCTACCTTCAGGTCTCTCTGAAAACGAAAACGAAAGGGACTCGTCAGTCAACGACACTTTCACGCGGGTTCAAACTTCTGACAACTTAATCCACACACAGTGAATCATCCGTTTTCTCAATCACCAAGTAGGCATCGAAATTTCATTTAAAAACATGATGATGTTTGTAGATTTCATTTGTTTGAAAGATTTCGATGCTCAAATCAACAGGGAATATACCATTTTTTAAACTTTAATTAAAGAGGGTAAACATGTTAAGCGTTTATCTTCCACATGGCCCTCTGTTACCAGTCCTTCAACAGTACTGGCTTTATTCCCTACTTGAACCTTGATATGCTGAGTGCTAAGCAAGGACACAGTAGGTACCATTTTTATGATGGTCTTTGGTATGACCCGGCCGGGGATTGAACCCACAACCTACTGCACCGGAGGCGAGCACCATTTGAGCCATCCAGTCAGTCATGTGTATAAAAATCTTCCTCAGATTTGGGAACTAATCCATAATATACTTACTACAATGATGGGAGACAAGATTGATCCGACGCCAGCGAACACGGCTCCCACACCCAAACAGAAATTACGGATGACGGTTGGGAATATTTCGATGCTCCAGATATACAAGATACAGTAGGCGGCGGACACTCCCAGTTTTCCCACGACTGATAATGCAATTTTTGTGTACTTTGTAGATTCTAGTTCTGAAATAGAATTTTTGTTATAAAAGAAAGGGGACCGTTTGGTACACCGGTACCTGCTAAATATCAATCAAAAATATGAATCCTTGATTACTGAAAGTAACTGTATCAGTACGTAATTGATTATATGAAATTCACTCTTGCTTCTCCACAATTACCTGTATTATATCTTAAGTTTTAACTTTTTAACTCTTTCCTTACCATCACTTGCATAATATTGCACCAGCAGAGTTGAAAGACACGAAAGGCCGCCAATGACCACACACATAACATAAGGCCGCTTTCGTCCGAATTTATCGATGGTAAAACATAGCGCACACGCTGGAAACTCCACCAGGGAGTAAAACAGCACGTTGAGGTACAGGTTCCCTGACATGTTTCCGGCATGGAGGAAGATACCATAGTACGCCATGTCGATTACGATCCTGAAATATTGATAGATTATTCGAACAACAGCTCAAACCCAAAGCTACTGGTACAGTGTATTGGCATTCCAATATATTAAGGGATATGATGATCTATAGAGTGAGATCTATACTTCTCAATAAATGCATCGTAAACAACTCATAGTTCATTAACTCATAGTAAACAACTCATAGCTCATTTATTCTATTTTACCACAAAAACAGCAGTTATAGTAATTATTCTGCAATAGGTGCTTGTCAACGGACCACGTGATCTCCATAGATGGATGGCTTTTCTCTGTAATAGTCTCATACGCGATTATTACAGAAATTATATAAATCTCTTAAGAGATTATTGCAAAAAAAAATTTATAGAAAAAAAAACAGGGACAAACTCTGAAAGTAGAAATGGATACATTCACCATTGGTAAGTATGAGAAAATTCCCATGTCCCCTAGGAAAATTCATTTCTTTGCCAAAGTGAACAGTTACATCCTTTTAAGTGTCTTGCAAAACACCGTCATCAGGTCCCAGTTTCACAACCAAAGCCTCAGTTACTTCCCTGGACAAGAAGGTGTGTCCATTTGAGTGCTGTAACACTGTGCTTGGACAAGGTAATGTTGCCAGCAAAAATGTTAGCCACTGGAACTGACTTTCGTTTTTATGTGAAACTGGGACCAGGAATCATTGCAGTAGCCTCATTCCTTGATGTATTTGTCTATTTTATTTGTCATTTCATTATTTTGTTCTCCTTAATATCTTATGTCATATGAACTAACTCATTCATGTACTAGTATTTATTAGTGTTCATTGGTACGTACTCATCCATTTAAATATGTATTCTACGTAGGGATGACTGCTTGTATTTCACATACCAATTAACGATTATTAGCAGCAGCTTTATCATCAAGTTTGGTGCATGTCATAGAGCTCTGGCACTCGTAGATGGGGGTTTCTTGATTTCCACCTTTTCTACAAGTCCTTCTGGGAACTCGGTGCCGTTAATTCTTGCAGTTCGTCTTAATATTTTCTCAGCAATTTTCTTTCGGCCTTTGGTAAGTAACCACCTGGGCGACTCCGGGAGGCACCTTGGAAAATATTAAAAGATCGGGAAATTGCGTGCAAGTGCGTGCGCGCGCGTGTGTGTGTGTGTGTGTGTTTGTGTGAGAGAGAGAGACGTGGCAATACAATTAGCTGAAAAAGACTATCTGCCAACACAACAACGGTCTCTTCAAGACAAATACTACGCCCTGACCTTGTTTTTTTCTGGTCTCCGATGAATAGAAAAGAGATTCCATACATGTAGATATGGTTTTGCTTCTCCGTATGATTCAACAAGTAAATTTGCAATTTTTTAGCAAATAAAAAAGGATAAAACTAATACATCAAATAATGCAAGTTTGACGCACCAAAAAAGAGTAAAGGCCAATAGAAATAGTAGCGCTGATATCGTGATCTGTAGATGGCGCCAGTCTCTTAGGAAGTAAGCCATTCCCGTTACTACCACCCCGCCCGCTGCATACACATAAGCCAAACCAGTTCCAGCCACCATGCGCTTTTCAGGGCCTACGATTTCTAAGCCTGGAAAATGTGGATGGTTTTTAACAGCAGCAGGTCAAGTATAGTGGACAAGATAAATAATTTTGCAGAAATTACGCCTTATCTTCCTGTATGTAACTCAGTATCAAATAAATATGAGCGATTTTTTCCAACTAAACCACTTTATTCAGATCTGTTTATTTATTAACTTATTTATTTATTTATTTATTTATCTTTGAATCTGACAGAAAAAGGATTTAATTCATATCCTCGATCCCATTATCAAATATTTCTATTTTTGTACTTTGTGCCACAAATGAAATTCACCCTTCTTTTGAGTGTCTTACTGGAGTCATACAGCCACATAAATGGGCGATCACAAACATAAGGTCGTCGAGCTATAAGACATACAATGGACCTAAAAACTTTACACAGAAAGAATATTCTGGAAATTAAAAAAAATGGAAATGGTGTTCCAGGTGGTGAATTACTCACGGTTTTGGAGGGAAAATCTGATTTTTTAGGAATTAATAATAATAATAATAATAATAATTATTATTATTATTATTATTATTATTATTATTATTATTATTCCAATGAAGTTCAAACTTACCAGCCGTAGTTCCCACACTGTTAATTGTCGCTGACGTCAACCCGTAGACAAACCTTATTATGATGCCCCATAGGTATGAGGGTGTCAGTGCCCACGCCAGTCCCAGGACACTGCTAAGACTCAGAGAAAGCAGCAACGAAAATCGTCTGCCTAAACTGAAGTGAAATACAGAAGAAGGTAATCCATCTTTACCTCTCTCTCTCTCTCTCTCTCTCTCTCTCATAAGCCAATATTTCGTACTTAAATGCATTATAATTCGCATAAATACAATCTTACATCTGAGCAATTGTGAAAGTTAATGTTCACCTCCGCCGTAATCACCAGCCATAATATCGACCAGTCTCGTCATTTCCGCTTCTTGACCACAGTAAAGAAAACATGTAATCAATCGGAGGAAAATTTGAAATTTTAAGATTTATTTTTATGAACTTTCATAACGTTAGATAAATATAAATGATAACCTACCTATCAGATATGGATCCAAAAACTGGGGCACCCACGATCGACCCGGCGATTAACATTATGTGAGACTGAGTCAGTTTTAAAGAATCGGTACAAATGAGGCCAAACTAGAAAGGAAAAATACATTTTCGTGTAAGATAATTATTGTTTTAAGAATTAAGCTGTGAATACATTCTGTTACTGTCACATGTGTGTCACACGCTTTATAGTCCACCGCCCCCCCCAAAAAAATACCAGGTACTGACAAGATTACTGTTTTACGCAAAGTTTGAAGTCAGTCTTTGGGCTCAATTTCTTGTTTGAAAGCAAATGATAAAAGAAATATAATAATAATAATGCAGGTACCTGCACTGGGTAAGAATATGTTACAGTTGATGTATCTAACACCCATTCCGTGCATGGCTCCGGTTCCGTCTTGTCTTGACTGTAGTCCCCCTGGTGGCTGACATTTTGTATAAATGTGCACTGCTGTGTCGCCACTCCAGTTTCATTCGGTATAGAAACGTTGTTTGTATCATTCAGAAGCCCAGGGATTTTGCATCTTGAATTAAACACTTTGATAGTTCACGTTTACTTTGGAATCAGATTCATTTTTCCTCCAAAACGAGGTTATGATTTTAATTCAAATTTAATTCTGCACTTAGATGCAATATATCTTGTCATTTCTAACTAATAAGCTTAATTCTAAACTAATCATATTTTATTTAGACGGCAATTCGTATTCCTGGCGATTCAAAGTAAAATATCGCCAGGAGGGAGGTTAATTGTCATTTTAAGGGCTGAATTGGAGCAGAAAAGTAGCTTTGAAGGATATCCAGCATAGAGATATGGATTTGGGACATTCGAAACATGTTAACCTGTCGAATATAAATACACGTTTCACAATTTATAGCCCAGCATATATCCACTTCATTCCTTTTGCCTCTGTTTCTTTTTTATTTAATCAATTTAATTATTTTTTTTATTTTTATTTATTTATTTTTTTTTCTTGAATCAAAGTTTATTTGATTTTCGTATGTCATAGAAAAAAGGTAACCATTTTCTTATCTATACAGCACATCATATTTTATACCATCATAATCCTACCTGTGGCCAGGGGTCTCCTCTATAAAAACAACTGCAACGTAAATGACACTGTGCAACATACAGGCTAACGCCACTAAAGTGTAAATTAATCTCTGAAATGTTCCAAACTCCCCGATCAGTACAAGAATGTCGTCAAAGTCCTTGGGGTCGTCGCTCAAACTTTCTCCATTTAACTTCGTTCCTTCCATGTTGCATTTGGCTAGATACATGTAAATATGAAAATATTTGAAGCATTTATAAATTATACGAAGACATAAGTGTCGATTACAAGCCTCAGAAAGATCGCTTACATTATTTAACTAACCCGTGGGGTATCTTAAATTATTAGATGCCATAGAGACAAAAATGCAAATTTTCCATTATACGCAATTCTTTAGTTTAACAAGTACTTCCACTTTTGTATTACTGAAATATAATACAAAACTACACGGTCAGCCATTGAATATTTCATAACAGAATGCTGGCGGATCCTGTGTTCAAAGAGTAGTTATACTACTACATGTACTACACACACTGGACAATATAGAAGTGTCACCCCTACTGAATCAATAATTTGGGGGAGATAAATGACTGTAGAATGATATACTCCTGGTATCATTTAAATAACATCAATTTCACAAAAGAAACGTTTCTGACTGAATAATTCAACTGCATCGATATTCTGACATTGCTTATATTCCGCCTCTTCAGGTTAATAAATTTGGTTACTCTGATTCAGGGGGTGACACTTCTATTGTCCAGTGTGTGTACAAAAGTTTGCGGCTAGTACGTGCGAAGAATGGTAGCTGAATCACAAAAAGACGCAAACCAATTGTGCATTAGAATTACAGTAACTGGGATTGGAATTTACTATACAATGGCAAAAAATCTAACCATTCCTTTAAATTGTCGAGGCCAATCCCTTCTTCATATTAGGCCTCTGTAGCTTCTACGATTTTGAGAAATTTTGAAAATCGTAAGTCCGTAGGCCGTAGCATTTTCGTACAAGGCACGAGTTTGAAAAGTTTGAAATTGCGCGTTTTCTCATTCTGACCACATGGGTGCCTTAAGTCGTAGAGACTTAAGGACCATTCCCACAGATATTTGGATCGATTTATCTCCATGGGGAGTCTCACTTAATTGTTGTCAACTTGACCGGCTTAAATGTCTGTCACGCCCAGTAAAGCTGTTTAGGAGTAGTTATCTTTACCCCTAGGTGATTCGGTAGGCGTGACAGACATATAAGCCGGTTATTTGCTAGCAATTTAGTGAGATTCCCCAGGGAGTTAGGTCGAACCAGATGGATGGATCTATGTGTGGGAACTCAGTCTAAGATTCAGGGAAGACGGAGGAAGGCGCACGGCAACTGCTCTGAGACTGATCCGACTTGGTACGATCACTTTACAACCGATAAACTTTTTAACCTATGGTTACCCGCACGTAATGTAAACGTAATTTATTCCGAGCCATTATTCCACAATAGTCTAACACTGGGTTCCCATGCCTAGATCAGTTTAACAGGATTGATCCATCTCCTTCGGGTTTCTCGCTAAATTGCTTTCAGCACAAGTTAATTGCAATTTAGCGAGATCTCCTCAGAGATAGATCGACCCACAGCTAGAACGATAGGGTCTGCGAATGTCATTTTCAATGACAGCCGCTTATGGAGTCCATGGTCAACATGTTTATTTCACACAGTCCTAGAGCTGAACTGACACGTGTGAAGCAACACAGTGGCTGTAGGATGACTTTGAAATAGCTATTAAATACGCATTTCACACCACGAGTGTTAAAAACGGTCTAGTTACAAGTCCAACCCAGTTCATTATTTACTCTGAGGGAAGGAGGCAAACCTATGCCACTGTTTTACACACACACACACAAGTTGGTAGTAATATACACTGTACAGTGTAGGTGCACCTTAACTTTGCGCGATGATTTGGATTTAACCTGCTTTTTACCTGTTAATTTGTCTGAACTACCAGAGTCGGAATGAAGCCTTCATATCTATAGTGTGACCTTGCATGCCCCCCATGTCCTCAGAAGGAGATAATCGATATGACCTGCCTCGAGTTAGCGATAAGCAAACACGTGTGCCTGTAGTACAGTGCTGCCCTCTACAATAACTAAAAATAGACAAGAGATCATAATGATACCAGTGGCTAGAAACTGAGGCCAGAGAGTGACAAAGCAGGCGCATAGCAAAGACTATTGAAAGATCCATTTTTAAGTTTGACCAACTCCAGATACAAAACCGAGTCTGGCCCACTTTGGCGTCGGTATCGGAGGCCGCTTAAGGGACCCGATTTTTTTTCTGAATGAAACAGTACCTTGTTATTTTTTATTAAAGTACAACAGTAGATGCCACTGAAGAAAAAATTCCTTACTTCCAAAATGTGTTGATAAAACACGAGGCAAAATTATGTTTATTTAAATAGACATGCACAATTTATTTGTGAAGTAAATAATAAAAGAAAATGTTTTATTGTTTTATACTGCAGAAAATGAGCCACCTGCAGTAGATGTAAGGAAACATCAAAAACAAAGTCAGTGTGTGGGGGAATCTACAATGAGGTACATTACTGAGACAGTTGAATTTTACTATTTTGTTTTACACTGTGTTTCACAGCATACATGTTGTATTCAGTTACTCTGCATATATTGCTACAGTGTATACTGCATTGCTGCATCATCTTGAATGATAAGGCAAAACTCAGGTTTTAGCATTGCGCTTGTAATGAGTAATCCATTTAAATGCAGTGATTTCTCTTTCTTATGTGATATTTATTGTAGATCAGGAAGTACAAAACATTTTGTCATTTAGGAATTAAGTTACCCAGGAGTTAAACGTCTTGAAAATGTTTTGGAATTATTATCTTTTTACTGAAAACATATCAGGTTTGATTTATCAATTTTTATTAGTGATATATATCTTCTTTTAACATCGTGCCAGTTTGTATTTTGCAATGTTGAATTAATTTTACAATATTGAGGCAGTGCTTCTCTTTTGCTCCTTTTGATAACATTTTTTTCTGTTTTTAGATGATATGATGGCAGTTGCAGATAGATTTTTGTAGGACCTACTAGTGAGTGATTTTTTTTATATTCGCCCTGTGATATTTGATATCATTTCATGCGCTGTCAAAATTAGATTTCTTGAAATTTGATTTTTTTATATTGTAGTCATTATTATTATAATGGCTCTTTTAACTTATGAAATGTTGTGTTCAAATTTTTACGCAAATTAAATGTTTATTTAAAAATAAACGCATTTGTTTTCCTTCAATAAAACTCGACACTTTTCTTTAATATCGCGATAAAAGGACCACGTTTTCAGAAAAATACCCCCCTCCCCTTTGAAATTGCTGGCTAAGGGTCTGGTGAGTCTGATTTGTCAGTCTGCTGGACCTACATGTATGTCAAAACCAAATCAACTTATATGCAAACTCCGACCTCTCTGTCTGGAATGTTATTCCCAGCAAACACATCACTGTCGGATCACGTGGCTATGACGTTATAATGTGGTGGCAACGTGCTGGCCACGTGATCCGAACATGACGTGTTTGCTGGGTTCCTGCCAGAATAAATGCCACACAGCTTGAGAGCTAGCTACTTCAGTATATGAAAATGTAAATTATGATGCATCGAGTTGTGATGTGCCAAACAAAAAAGGCAAACACATTTCATCTGCACACTTGTTGTTGACTGGGCATTGATATGATTGTAATTTGTTAAGCCTGTCACTCTTTAACAGTTTGATAATTTATGTAAAACGTTGCGCTCCAAATGATGCATTTAATAATTGATTTACGATTTTAAATCAAACCCGTGTTTTTGTAATGCTCTTTTTTATCAATTGCAGGAAAGGAACTTATGATGACTCAGATGACTGATGAGATTATTAAAATTTATAAAACGCGATTTCATTTTTTTTATAACTCGGAATAAATGGAAAATTCGAAGAAGATGATTAAAAAATACAACTCTGTATGTCTGTTGAAATGGGATTTTAAGAGGACACAGAAGGACCTATGAGCTTATTTTTGAGAATTCGCTCTGTAGTAGATTTGAACATGTATATAATGTTTTGTGTGTATATAAAGAAGCCTGTGTTTTAATGTTTCCATCCATGTTTTAACTACAATGAAGGTTACTGTGAATATATAATATGACATTTTGATTGTGTTACGACACTATTAAGTGTAATGGAAATTTCACATTATGCAACAGCGTGAAAACATTTTTGCATTAAGGGACAATTACACGTTATTCGACATGGATCCCCCCTCGGACAGTTACTAATTTCATTTTGTTCCCCGGCCATCCATTTTTGATTCTTACAGATATCTGCTCTTAAAACCAAAAATCTCACACTATGATAAGTAACAGATGCGGATAAGTCCTTCTAGAATACGAAGACACATTACATTCTAAGTGAAGCATGCTTCGTTTATTACTACTAATAAGTTATTTGATGTGGTACAAAGCACTGGATCCCAGTGCTGGGATAAGTCAAACAATGAGTCGCTAGTTAAGGGAAAATAATTTTCTCTCTACGAAAATTAGATTTGATGTAAAAATCCTGTATCGACCACCTTTAAGTCTTACAAACAGACAGTTACCAAAAAGAAATGAAAACTAACAACCAATCTATAGCATTTGCGACAGTTTTATTTGCGTAAAGTAAGATACATGTACCCGATTACAGCAATATTTGACCACCCACATCTCAAAAGAGTAAGATAAGGGAATTGAGTACATGCCAACGATTAAGTCTTATTAATTCACACTACAAGCAAAACCTAATATGGACTTCAAAATAAAAGTGATATGTCATGAACCCCCACGTAAAGCCATCAGGCCTATTTATCATATAATCAAAATAACCAAATTACATTATTATTTGAATTAAAACATCACACCACCGTAGTAATTAAACGTTAACAATCCAATTTGCAGTAGTTTACTAAAAAGAACACCTAGATATAATAACAATACACCCCACTGCAATATAACAATATAAAAAAACTGGAATGTGTACACAATGACACAACCAAGATATGTGTCAGTTTTGAGCAAAGTTGAGAGGAAAACTGAAATAAGTATTTTGTATTACAATAATATTCAAGCAAGACGCGACAGTTTTTCCCATTGTTTAATGATTTTTTTTTTATTTTTTTAACCATACCACTAACATATATACTGTGAATAAACTGTAATACATATTCTGCGTAAAACACATTCAAAGGATTGATTCTTGTCAGAGTCCGTTTTTCATTCAACATTATCCAAGTCTTGGTGTTCTTCGTCCCTAATTTTCCTATAAGAATAAAGAAAAAATTAAAAATGCATTTTGTGTTACAAAAGTCAAATTATCAAAAATGTAACAATCATGAAAAAAGTGTCCAAAAAGAATATATTATTAAGGCTACCTGGAGACAAAGGAAACCCTACTTAAAAATGTAAATCATGACGTACATTAAGATTCACGAAAGATTATCCACAAGTCACGATTGTTCATCAAATTATCAGGTGTTTAGCGCTAACAATTGACTTATTTTACCTTTATCACTTAGTATAAGGCATCGCAACACGTGTAGTTTATCATAACGACGCAAGGGCAGCCGTAAGGAGCAGGAATTGTCACGTGACAGACTGGAGATAAATAGTCGACGCATTCTTCTGTCACAGAAGCCTGCACTGCAGCAACATAAGTCTCATCTGGAATATTATCCAACATAAAATTTAAAAAATATATTGCTGATTACTTTTCTGGATTTTTCGTACTTTTCACAAATATAATTCTATTCGGTTGTGCGAAGTAAATAAGAATGGAATTATTTTCTCCTAGGGGGCGACACTGTATATATTGTGTTAGCTGTGCTATTGGTAAGAATTATGGGTAAGTTACGATAGTTGTTCATTCGATCAGTTGTCGCAGACCAGTTGACAAATAAATTTTATTTTTGTTTTTCAATTTTTGCTTATGGTTTTGTTGTTTTAATCTGATAAGTACATCTGATTCTTTTTGTTTTATAACAAGATTGGTTTTTGCTGCAGTTGCTATTTTTAATTTTTCGGCGACGACAGACGAAGTGATTGCTCTAACGGTATGTACACACCTCTGTACATAAAAAATGACAAGGATAAAACGAATAACAAATTCTCATCTTACCGTAGTTTTCGATACTTTCGATCAGTACAATCCCACACCTAAAGGTGACGTACTTGTCAAATGTGTTAGCACCCCTAAAATTCACCCGAATATCGTGAAGCCTATTTCCTAAAAAAATAATAAAATAAAACCACACTGTAAATACAAATCAGTACATAAGAGAAGGCACCTTATATTTTTGTGTTATATACAGTATATTCTTATGGTTATAGAATGAAAATTCTCATTGGGTTGGATTTACAACATTAGTATNTTTAAAATTTAATAAAAATCTTCCTGTTTTTTTTTTTTTTTTTTTTTGTACTATGGAATCCTCCAATATGGAAATAAATCAACAGTAATTTTATAATGAAACACTTGTGTGAAAGTACTCAAATGTGTGCTTCAATGATACGTAGAATGACTCAGAATATTTACCACTGTCGTGCTCAAAGGAAGGCGAACTCTCCGATTCGTTCATCATTAGACAACAAGGCTGTTGGGTGCAGTTTTCATATTCCACCGGAAGTTCGCCACAGTCCTCCCCAGGACAATCTGGGTCGGGGTATATACACTCCTTGGTGCGCCAACGAATCACCGTGCCTGGCAGTCCACAGGTAGCAGAACACGGCGACCATGGCAACCAATCACTAAGATAACCGTCCACTGGAACAAAAGCATGAACATATGCCATTATCACCCCCTAAGAAGAAGACAATGCTTCCATCAGCGATGGCGAGTCTGTTTGTTAGATATCGTGAGGTCTTGGGTCATTTTCTGGTTTTATAACAGACAATTACTTGTACTCGCGAGGAAAACAATTGATAATAATTCCGACCAAATCTAATTTTAAAGGAATTCTTATTGTCTTTTACCAAAGAGAGCGTAAGCTCTTGCGGTGCTCTCTGATCTTGGTTCAGGCAATAAAGCATTTTGCATTATTAAAGAGAGACAGAGAGAGGTAGATTTCCTTACCTGGGCAACAAGGTCTAGTACAGGTTCTAGTCTCGGTACTCGAACCTTCACAATCGTAGCCACCGCACTCGGTTGCGGGACACTCGCACGCTCTAGATCGTGTCTGTATACCATTTTCACAAGTAACGGAGCAATCACCCCATTCTCCGTATGGACACCAGCCGCCATCGACTGGAGATGAAATTATACATTTGTGAACAAAAACTTCTTTGTAATTACTTTTTCATTCAATTATCATCACTAAATAATTGGTCCCAATGAATGTTAATTCTTTGCCCAGACTTTTAGAACAAAACTTATCTATTTATCTAACATTTCTAATTCTTTCCTTGGATATTTAATGTTCCCAATGGCATGCAAAATGCGCAAAAATATTGATTTAATATAATAACTTTAAAAATCGCTGAGACACATGCTAATTTTCGAAAGTGACCTTCTACTGAGAGAGAGAGAGTGAGAGAGAGCGAATGGGAGGGTACATTTTCTTACCTGGGCAACAAGGCCCAGTGCAGGTTCTAGTCTCAGTACTCGAGCCTTCACACTCGGACCCACCGAAGGCGGGTTCGGGGCACTCGCACACCCGGGACCGAGTCTCTGTTCCAGTTTCACATGTAACGGAGCAATCACCCCACTCTCCATATGGACACCAGCCGCCATCGACTGGATCTAAAATTATACATTTGTAAACAACGAAATAGTTACGATATCCATCGCTCATTTTCATTGGCAACATAAGAAGAATGATTCAAATATAAAAATATACATAAGGATAATACTAAGAGAAAAAATCAACTTTGTGAAGCAAGCTAATTGTAAAAGTCATACATGTATCGCTGGACCATTGCACAAATTGTGAACGCTTTTAAAATAATGCGTACTGCTATCAAGTATGCCTTGAGTTGTTGCCACACCACCATCAAAATCACGATTAATATCTTACCTGGTACCAGTACTTGAAGTGTATCACATTGGTAACCACCAGGACAACTGTAAATATGTAAAGATATGTCCTATTTAAATAGTGCCATGAGCAATCTTACAACAGAAATCATTATATATGTGTGGAAACCATAATACCATAACTTAAAACACCGATCACATTTTTTTAGTGCGACAAGTCATGACTTACACTACTCCTGATCTACAAGGTGGCTTATAAAAATACGACATATTTTACTTTCTATCTTGATTCAAAATCGGTTATTTTCTATGGAACGGCCTGTAAATAAGCCTGAACTTACCCGTTACCGTCAATGGCTTGGTAACAAAGCAAAGTATCCCCGAGCTGTGCACTGGTTGGGGTCCAAGTTATGGTCACCGAGGCCGTGATGCTATTAACTGTAACCATTGCACCCACATTAGCACCGGTTGGTGGAAGGACGTTGATGGCATTTATTCTACATGTGTGAAAAGAGGTCAACATTATGAAGATAACATACATGGGTGTGGATTTTGAATGTAATATATCGATCTTCTCTAGGGTTTTGTTGTCAACCAAAATCACACACACACACACACACACACACACACACACACACACACACCAGGCCCGTAGCCAGCAATTTCTAAAGGGGGGTTCTTTTTCTGAAAAAGTGGACCTTTTCCGATAAATACTTCATGTACTAGATCACATTTTACCCAGAGTGGACCTTTTCCCAGCAAAAGGGGCGGTTCTTTTGAAACCCCCGAACCCCCCCTGGCTACGGGCCTGCACATACACACACACACACACACACACACACACATACTCGCATGCATGCATATATATATATATATATATATATATATATATATATATATATATATATATATATATATATATATATATGTGTGTACTTGCTGTGGTCTTATGGAACAATCCGAGAGAGTCAAATGCTCACATACCCGTATGGAGAACTTGCTACTATGTCTTTCGTGTACGTCTGCCCAGGAGCTACACTTGTTGTCTCCGATGAAGTTGTGAAAGTTGGCCGGTTGTTACAGTCGCAACCATCCTTTATTCGAGCAATATACTGAAATGTCCATAAAGTTAATATTAAGGTGCCACATATAATAGCGGGTCCAGATGAAACTTAGTGAGCCACTTGCGCTTTTTTATGTTCATGTTGAACCTGCAGTTGCATTAGCTATGTGTTTTAATTTAACCAAGTTTCATTTGTTAATAGCTATAAAAAAAATAATTGATATTTTCCAGCCAATATTTCGTCTTCTGACAGAAAAAGAAGAACAACATTATCAAAACCTTGATGCACAGAGCTGATGCACTTATTAAGGTGCAAGACAAGATCAAAACTGAGAAAGAAAAGGTAAGAGATGCATTAAGAGAGCATTCCCAGAGATTTAAATCGATCCAACTAGATCGCTCTAACTCCCTGGGTGTTCACGCTAAAAAGCTGTCAGGCTGAGTATTTATTGCTTATCACCCTTACCTGCAATGGAACCTTTGACAGCGGCGTCGATCCATCTTTCGGCACGCCCCCCTGTGTTATACTGGTTGTCGGGAAGTCTTCTAGCATTATTGCTGCTCCATAGAGACTGTAACCGTACAGAGGCCGGGCAGAAGCCGGGATTACTAGAGTACAGTTCTGAAATGAAGATGAAAATACATTTAGTTTCACTTACCAAAGGGTAGAATATAAGTAGTTTGTTTCTAACTGTTTGCCTAGATTATCATTATTAAGGTACTTCTACTGGAAATGACCAAAAGAAGGAGCAGGCCATTTTACGACGTGAAAGAACTTAACTGTGCGACAATAATACATGTGCAAAAAGGTGTGTGCGTGTCTGCTTCTGCTGCATACATGTGTCTGTGTATGAGAATAAGGCCCATTCACAACAGCGGAATAACTAGTAAGCGGATCAAATATGGTCGAACCACTTGAATGATTGTTGCGTGCTCTATTCATTGTCTATAAGGGGAATAGACGACAAGCTTTTAAGTGGGTCGCCATATTTGAACCACTGATTATTTATTCCGCTGGACTGAATGCGTCCTAAGGTCGTATTCACAACAGATGATCTGCTGACTTAATATGCCTGAGCCCACTTAAAAGCAATGCTGCCCAACTCCATGATGGTCCCTGCGCCTTACCACGCGCCAAGGACCTGGCAACTA
Source organism: Lingula anatina (assembly GCF_001039355.2). The sequence continues at coordinate 500,058 of NW_019775591.1, forward strand.
AAACTTAAAAAGCCGAGAATTAATCCGTGTGGAGGCAGGGTGAACATTAAAGGATTAGGCGGAGTTGCTTTTAAGTGGGATCGGCCACATTTAGTCCATGGATCAGTTAGTCCGTGGATTATCTGTTCTGAATGCGGCCTAAGAGAGCGCTTACGTACTGGATACAAAGTTGCCCCTGGCAATGGTGTACAGATGCCACCACACTCGGGTGGTACTGCCCATCGGCATCTGACTATATCTCCATCTGGATCAGCATATGGGATGTCGAATCGATAACCACATGAAACATCCATGCTAATGATAATAATAAACTTATTATTAGTATTATTATTATAATAATTCGCCGTATTTTTGTCTTCCTCTTTATTGGAATTTTTTTAGTAGTATAATGCAACATTCAAGTTCCAGAGGTAAGAGATATGACCATCAGTTTTATTAAAACTCGCTGTTTAATTCAATATCTCGTAATCACTTTAAAGCTTCTTGAAACTGAATATGTCAAACAGACAGCAACAAAATTCTCGTCAAGTTGTGTTCCATGCGTTTGCATTCACTTTTTTCACTAGATTAACGCGTCGAAAGCCTGAATATTTTATAGAAGTAAAGAAGTACAGTTGTTTATGTATAACTCAAACGCACAAACATACCCCGGCGCTTCCCTCCCACCTGAAGATTCAAACTTTTCTGAATGTTGCGTGCTCTTGGACAAAATGTTCGGATTACATCAATCGAGGAAAAATAGGTATTCAATTTGGACACAAGTAATATTTTTTTTTCTTCAGTTACATCTGTACAAGGCCATCATTTTACTTACTTAACAAGGGGGTTGCTTGTGGTTATTGGGCTTGAATTCGGTGTACCAGTGTCGCTTCGAATGCCAGCATTGTATTCGGTGAAAATATCATAGCTTCCCCCTCCGTTGGCCAACGATACCCAGCAACAGCTCGCATACCTGATGTGTAAAAATGGACACCGCGAGTCACGAAAACAAACTTTGTACCGCTGCTAATATGCCGTAAATTTGTAAGAGAATAAACTTGAGTTTGCAGCGGACCAGTTCATTTGTACAGAGCCATTGGTGACATAACATAACATAACATAACAGTGCTTGGAATATGTGGAAGGTCAATGACCACGACCAAAAAGATGTCAAATTTACAGACACAAAACAGAAAGCAATGCTGACAGAAAGAAATATGTTACATTTTTATATAATACTTATCAGTCTGTAGTCAAGTTACCCTCAGACTTTTCTTCGAATCCATAAATACTGTGCTTACCTTTCTCTCCTTGTGAGTGAGTGTATGTGCACGTACGTGAGTGTGTACGTGATAGGTACTAGTAGAGCAAGAAAAGGAGTAGAAAGGCACATTTGGGCTAGGGTAGATGGAGATGGGGGTGAATTGAATTAAGGCAAGCAAAAAAACTTACCTGATTTGAAACACGCCAGGGCCTGGCAAGGTAATAGAGAAGTCATTTCTCCCCTGTTGCCAGTTGTCAACGGGGTCCACTCCTGTGACGTAGTATCGATGTTGAGCAAGGTTCGTAGTAAATCCGCAGCCTAAATTTATGGATAAAGTAAAACCACTTAGGTTGCATTCAGATCATATTATCCGTGGGCGACATATGGCCGACAGCATTAAAAACAAGCCCCCTTATCCCCTGATGGTCTCCGGCCTCCACATGCGCAATGAAACGGATTAAATCTCGGCCCAGAGATTTTCTAGTCCCCTGCAGGGACGGCGCGTGTTGAGGTGGGGAGGCAATCAGGGCATATATCCACATTGCTTTAAAGAGGGTCGGCCTATTTGATCCCGGATCTGTTGGTTTTGCAGATCAATTTGTTCTGAATGCGCTTTTAAGGTACCATTGTGATGTCATATTTGAGAACTCTGCTTTGACCAAACTATATATTACAATGTTGAAATCGTGCAACCCAATTTGTTAGTATATCTGCGGTAAGTAACTCTTACCAGCGGTACACTGCCAATAACCGAAATATCCGGAGGAAAGTTGTCCTACATTAGCTTGCGTGCAGGGGTACCCACATGGGCCATAGGTTAATCTCCAGGCAGATCGCCATTCGCATATCATCTGGGTAAAGATGGAGAAAGTTTATATCAATATCAATAACTAACAGAGTCGATTATAAATAAGATTTGTATTGATGAAATTCAGACTGAAGGCCTTTCAATATTCTACTTTACACCAGGAGGATCAGTACTTTCAAATAAACCTAGATACAGGCCTAAGCCTAACAATACATATACTGTACATACCGACGATATAATATTAATTATGTTCTTATACGCAAGTGTCTTTGCATTTGCATCTTGAACTCAATAAAGTCCATGGGTATAAAGTTGGTTAAGTTTGTGAGATGAAAATACACAGACTGCAATTAATGGGGCAGCAATATATTTATAACACTGGTACCAGGGACCCTGTTGAAGAAGTAAATCTATATTTTAGGGTTGCAGCAAAGCGACTATAAAATTTGCCTTCCCCATAACCTTCTACGACTCTCCTTAGTGATCTGTGGATCGAGATACAAAACGTAACTGGCGTCTTTGTCCTAAGTACATGAATACTTGTATTGATGTAATGTCTATCGTACATTTTAAAATGGATTTAAATTTAAGATAAATCTATTGTTATTATTATCATCATCATCATAGTGCATCAAACGAGAACTGGCTTCAAATATTAAATAAGGTCTGAACTCACAGCCCAAAACTTTAGTGTACATATATATATACTGATCTAAATAATTGCTCATGATACAAGAGTTGTGATACTACAACATGGATGCAATGAACTGAGTCTCACCAACAAAGTATCAAGAATCATATATATATATATATATATATATATATATATATATATATATATATATAATAAGCCTCACCAATAAGATAAAGTATCAATAACCATATATATATATATATATAGAGAGAGAGAGAGAGAGAGAGAGAGAGAGAGAGAGAGAGTAAAGGCAGCAAATATACAGTTGCAATATTTACACAATAAATGCTTTTGAAAAATATGAATGAGCACATGAATGTTTTTAATTTCTTAGTTAGACAGCAAAGCGGACCGTTCAGGCAATGATAGATTGGGCGCTAAATTGGGCGTATCATACGGGTACTGTGCTGTATCCTTTGGAAGCCAGGGGGTTAATACCCAGCCTGTAACAGGACCAACATTGACAAGGCGTCCATTTTTTACCGCGCTGAGACGCATCTGGAGTGCGGTATTAGATTGAACTTTACTTAACTTTGTATAAGTTAGGCCGAAATAACTTATTCACAAATGACTAACCCCGGAAACGAAAGTGCACAACTAACCTCAAGTGCATTATTCGGACCAGGTCTACAGCTGATCGTGGCAAACCTGAAGTGTGATCCTGAAATGGTATAAATACGTTGCATGTTATTATCGTCCATTGGCGGATCCAGAGATATTTTCTGACAGTCTTCCAAATTATCTTTGTTACCATCCTCCATTTTTGACCGTCTTCCGACAGAAAACATTAGATGGCTGACAATGTAAACTTGAAAATCTGACCGTCTTCAAGAAGACCCAGAAGACGGCCTAAATCCGCCTCTGCCAGATATTTACAATAACATGACTGATTGTTCGAGTTGACATTTATGTAGCAAAACAAAAAAATCTGAAAATTTAATTGAACACTATTGCCACAGAATTGCAATTGATGAACCTGATTTTTTACTTTTAGATTTCTAATTTATTAAATCTTGTAATAGACACAAAGCATCACAAATTGGAATTTCATTCTGGACGGTGAAAAAATTAACACAGACTAGACAAACAGACTGACTGGTTGATTGGCAAAGAACAGAGATAAAATCCAAGATTCAATGTAAACGTATGTAGTGCAGATAACCTCCTAAAATAGTAAAAGTCATTAATGGAAGCATAATATGAAACAAAAATTGATTACATAATTGGGCAGTGGTTTTTAGGGGGTTTCAAAGAGTGAATTTTTAATAATAATAATTTATTTAGCTAATATACATGTCAAACATACATCATAAATTAGATTCTACCCGAGCTCTTAAAAGTGATATAAATGTTAAATAATAATGACAACAATAACAATAATAATAACAATAATAATAACTGCGATATTACAAGAAAACATCTCGTATGAAAATGATAATTAAAATGAAAATTAAGATTTAAAACGAGACAGTTAAAGGCAAAAAAATTAAACCTCTTACTGCCTTTACAATTTAAATTTATTTGCGGATGTCATGCCGAAACCTTGTCCAATGTACACTACAACCGAAGAATGGGACGGTGCAACTATGAGTTGTTGAATTAAATGCTAACTAACTTGGTTTGTAGGTGGTTTCATGTACGTTTATATGTTATCAAAATTCTTTGATCGGGCATATTTAGAGTTTTTATTTATTATTATTATTTTATTTTATTATTTTTTTTCTGTATTTATTCAGTAGGTTCTGTGGGGGATACTGGTAAATGGAAATTTTATGAAATTCGTTTAAAAATGTTAAGTACGTTTTTAATCTTTTTTTCACTATGGTAGGCTTGTGTGGCATTCATAATTTGTTCTATGTGGTCTTTAAGTGGTTTCGCTGTCCAATCAAGGTGACGACCGAGCACACATGCGCTACACACATGCAGTATTGACAGGGGAAAAACAATTTGAAACATGAAGATTTTAGAAATCAAAGAACATGCGTAAATAAAATAACAATGTACAACACTACTTTCATGTGATTTCAAATATTCACTACGCGTAACTTAAGCTTATATGGAGATTTGCCTAGTGCACTGCAGACTTGTAAACGTATTAATACTCATGTGAAGCAAAAGAAGCTGGGCTCTTGATGCATGCGCAGCAGTTTAATGATGCAATATAAGTATTGTTACTGATGCATCTCTGAAGATCTACGTTACAGATGACATATTTAATCCAAATTTCGGCCTCTAGGCCTTCTTCGGTGATTGTGCGGTCGAAAGCTAGGATTATATTCATATGTCATATGTAAAGTAGATCTTCAGTGATGCATCAGTAAATATAATAATATTATCTTAAACATCTATACGGTGAATTGACATGAATCTTCAAGTTTACTGATGCGTCACCCAAGGACTCTTTGCAACCCCATAAATACAAAAAAGTGTAATAATTAATGTCGACCCATACATATAACATATATTATTTAACACAACTGATCTTAATGAGTATTAAATATCAATTTTTAATATGTGAAGCTATGATATTTATAATTGGCAATAACGATATTTATACTATGTGAAAAAAGATTCCCAAATTAATTTATTATAGAAGAGTACAAATTAATTCATTTTTGTTAGGGGCATGTTAATTTGCAATGGTGGAGACATATATGTAGATAGCATTTGGTTAAGGTAGATGTTCTATAGATGTTTATAAGATATGAATATACAGTACCTGTCACAGGTCTGTCCAACACGCATAGAAGCAGTGCGATGATACCAGTATAGGTTTGCAGTGACCACATCGTTGATGAAATGGAATCTGTAACACAAGATAATTTAAAAGCAACGTGGCAATAATTAATATATTAACACCTACATTTAAAGATATGTGCCAAGAAATTTGTGTAGAAAAATGTTTCAGGAAGTTCTTTTTACAATCTGGCAAAAGTCAGTCTTTTCAAGCCGTCTTTATAGATAAGTATTGCGCATAAGTTGTGTGGGAGTATATCTTTTTGATGAATTACTTATAATATCCTATAATAACTTATATTACCTATAATTTCAGAAACATTTGTTCGGATATGTTGACTTAATGGGCTAACACCACATTATATGTACCTTTTTTAAATTAAATAAAATAAGTGATCTGCATTATACACCATTAGTCAAAAACGTTGCCCCACATCAAGTACCTAGTGTTTTTATAATTTATAACATAAAATATAAACAAGGAGATATAACTCCTTGGTACTTAGATAATGATTAAACTAATGGACTCCCTCATTTGATTTGGTATTCTAACTGTAAAGGTGTTTTCTTCGTGATATGAAGGCTGGAATAATATAGCAACTTAACAAGGCGTACTCGATCGATGTCAAGAAAAATGCAAAAATGTAACATATGTTTTCTCTGTACACATGAGGCATGCGCATACCCTGCGGGCTTGTCGGAAAAATATTCTACGCCTATACGAATGTTAACGTATCTGGGAAAAACTAATGGCAGCTATGCCGAATCTTGATGGCTTCTGCTGAAAAATCATTGGAATTCATTATTGTTTGTTGAGATTGGGATTGAATCTTGATATTTCGAAGTGAAATATTTTATGTGACGAGTTTATTACAAAAATGTAAGAAATTAGGGTATAAGTTTGTGAATTAAGTAATATATCCAGCTATTCTTAAACATTGTTCTCTCACGTTAATGTGAAAATGTGTGAGCTAATTGTCTGAAGTATACACAGTTCATACTTCTGGGCATCCATATTAGCAATGACCTAAAATGGGGTACTCATGTGGATCATATATATATAAAAAGGCATTTGCAAGACTCTGTTTCCTCCGTCAACTGAAGCGAGCTAAGCTCAGCCCTGCTGACTTAATTCAAGTTTACCAAAGTATTGTGCGCTCATTTCTAGAATAGGCCTGCCCTCTGTGGCATCCAGGACTAACAACAGAGCAATGCAAACTCTTTGGGACTGTTCAAAGTCGTGCTTTGAAGATTATTTTCCCTGACCTACACTATGATGAAGTCCTGAACCTGGCAAATATATACTTTAGATAAACGAAGGGAAGATCTGTGCAAAACTTTCTTTTACAAAATAAATAAACCCTCTGACAAACTGAATCACATTTTAATTGAGCAATCCAATCGTCTTTTAAGATCAAACAATAGATACAAAGTACCAAAATTTAAGACCGATAGATTCCGGTGCTCTTTTATTCCATATGCACTTTAAAATTATCATTAGTATAATGTTGTATTTTATTATAAGTACAGTAATTTTTAAGGTCAAGTAGAAGTCTTTTAACTCAGTTTCATTCAAGCAAATTACATTTTATTATCATTATAATGTTCTTAACATTCTATGCACAACCAATATAGACCAATGTAGAATCCTGATCGCGTGGCAACATCGTGCTAATTATTTCGCGTTCCAGCAACCCACATAAAATGATAGTTATACAGATGTGGGGCCCCAAAGGCAAATTTCATAAATCTATAACAGGCATAACCATTGCACACAATTTGATAGTATAAACTGGTGAAAGCCAGTCTTTCAAAGTCATCTTTATTCATAAGTACTGCGCATAGGTTGTGTAGGAGTATATCTTTTCGGTAAATTAGTTTTATCCATAATGTCAGAAACACAATTGTTCGGGAGATGGGGACAAAATGGCTAACAGCACATGTGTTACTGTTTTAATTAAATAAAGTACGCTATCTGTATCAAACACCATTAATAAAAAAAGTTGTCCCGCCTCCGGTACCTAGTGCTTTTATTTACAAATGTTCACCCCACAGTTTATACCAGTGCTTTTTTATTCCAGATACCATATCTTACATGACAAATGATAAAGAACATATAAATCAGCAGTAATATATCCATATTTTATGCCTTTTATTCATATTTGTAACATGTATCGCCTCAAATACATTCTTGTAGGGTAATTTCCTAAGAAATAAAGAAATGTCCATTAAAGTGAAAAGACACCACCAAATGTCACCAAATTAACACACATCATAGATCGATCAAGACTATAGGTTATAACTGAAAGCTCTATCAGAAAAGGACAACTAAACATTTGTTTTCAAGATCTTAAACTTACAAGGGATTTTTACCACCTCCATTAAGAAGGTGGCTCAAAATTTTAAGAAAGACTTCCAACCCCGGTTTATAAATCATAATTTTGCCAATAGAATTGGACTTGAAACGTACATGCCATACTTTAATAATGAAGCGAAAGGTGTAAGAAGTCCCAGGTATATCAGATTTCGTAACACGGTTGTAACGCTTCAATGATAACATAAAATACAAGGGATATAACTCCTTGGTTTTTAGAAAATAATTAAATCAATGGGCTCCCTCATTTTATTTGATATTATAACGGTTTTTTGTTCATAACACGAAGGCTGGGATGAAATAGCAACTAAACAAGACGCACGCGATCGATGTCAAGAAAAATGCAAAAATGTAACATATGTTTTCTCTGTACACATGAAGTATGCGCATATCCTGCGGGTTTGTTGGAAAAGGAGTATACGCCTATACGAACCTATCTATAATTGGAATTCATTATTGTTGAGATTGTGATGGAATCTTGATATTTCTAGGTGAAATCTTTTATGTGGAGAGTTTATTACAAAAATGTAATAAATTAGGGTATAAGTTTGTAAATTAAGCAATTTATTGTATTAGATCCCCAAACATTTTATGAAACATATTATATAATAATAATAATGTTTAGCTACAGGTCTATCGGTGTCTATACTGAACGTCTTTAAAGGTTCACACACTGAAAATAGAGTTGCTTATTTAATAGATGGTGGTGATACATTACTCGTATTCGGAATGCAACTCTTTCCAGCTCTTGGCCTAACAGCAAAAACTAGCCAAGAAAAAAAAATGTATTCCAGCTCTTAGATTTCATAACATACAGGACCCATTATTTTAAAATTCGATCCGCCTTACAGTTAAGAGATAAACTTTACAAACTGCTTCTCAAAAATCTAAAATAAATCATCTTGGCGTAACTTTAATGTTGAATAATTTAAAAAATGTTGTCAAAAGAGTTACATGTAAATATATATATAAGGGGTGTATTACAAAAGCTTAGGGAAGGGTAGAGGCCGGCTGTATCCCCCTTCCAATGGATCTGCTATAAATTATTTGAAACTCAAACAATGCATTATGCACAATGAATGCATGTGGTAGCAATATATTTTCTGCAATCAATTCTTTTACACTGCATTAACGCATAAAATGTTTTTATTTTTAAATGTGTATAATTAAATTAACCTCTACAAAGAACAATGTTAATCTACGTTAATAATCACATACATTGTTTATCAATATATCTAATCCCAAAATGCTGTTGGTTTAAAGATGAAATACAGCTACTGAACAACAAACAAACATTAAAACAGTAGAAATCAATGTTTGACCTAAAATAAAACACTGATTGAATCCCATACTTATTTAAAACACAAATACCAAATGAAATGAGATTTAATTAATCTACTGATTGAGTCATTTTGTTGAAAGTAAGATACATACACCCCTGTATGTACACTTTAGGATAACATAGTATTGCGTGGCATATATGACTAGTTTCGACACAACAGTATGAAAACACATAATACGTGTATTTATTTACTGGCATTTAAACTTTACATTAAACTGTTTATTTTACTCTCTTAAAAGTGTAGCTGTCTATTTTTTATTGATTTCATTTTACTCCTCTAAAATCTACTGAACATTTTATATGGATTTTAGATTATAAATCATCTAACCATGAACTGTTACGTATCCTGTCGATGTTTCGTTAGTTTCACTGAAAATATTAACTGTTTAGATCACATATTGCCCTACGATTAGGGGGAGGAAACTTATTTTACAATTTGAGTAAACTTGACTAATGTGGGAAAATAGTTGTTCAAATTTTAACGAATTTCAGTCTGATAGATCCATGGAGAACCCAGTATGATATCAGAAAACAATGTGCATGTACCACGTCGGGTAGTAATCTGGAAAGGAGGGCAAATCTATTTCTTTCTTATGTCCAGTGAACTTTGAGCCTTGTTTGACAAAAACTGAAATAACATTACGGTTACCAGACTGATCGGACCGCTCAGGGTAGACTTGACACTAACATTATTAAATTAACCTCTACAAAGAACAATGTTAGTCTAAGTTAATAATCACACATATTGTTTCTCAATATATCTAATCCCAAAATGATGTTGGTTTAGAGATTGAATAGAGCATGATCACAGAAAACAATATGCATGTACCTCGGTGGGTAATGCTCTGAAGAAGAGGGCAACTGAAAAAGAAGTTTGACAAAACTGAAATACTATTATGAAATTGATCATTGTAGACTTGACATTGACATTATCTGAGTTTATTTATTAATTTATTTATTTATTTATTTATTGGAAATTAGGGACAGCATTCTAGAGGACCAAAAATATTCAGAGGGTGTACAAACTGGCAAGAGATCAAAAATCATAATACTCTGCCACCCCATTATCAATATGAATGAATCATCAAAAATAAGTGCTGAATAATAATTTTGCCTCTAAATTGATAGCCAGGTAGCTATAATAACCTGTTTTATGTGAAGCCTACAAGTATGTAAACCTGTATGGAGTCTCTGTTTATGTGTTTATTTCATTACAGCTAATGTTTTCGTTCAGCATATATAACTCAAAAAATCTTTAGAGCCAAGATATTGGTAGGTCCAGTTGAATCGATACATTGGTTATCTACCAGAAATTTTCTCCAATGAAGTCGCATTTTTTTATTTTTATAGGACAATTGGAAATATAAGATCTAGAGATTGGGTGTTTTTGCTTTAAGCATAAAAAGCGGGAAAAGTTTTTCTATGGTGTCAAACATTCCCACCTAAAATTACCAAGCAAGTTTTCAGTGCAATTTCTATCATGAAATAATTGGTGCAAAATCTGATTTTCTTAAATCGGTCAAGCTCCTTAAACAATTTACTCATTTTATCTGGAATGATTTTACTTATTCACCATTATAGTTATAAACCAATACTAATTTATCTAAAATGAAAAAAAAATTGACATTTTGGATAAAGCCTATGCTATATGGCCCCTCTACCAGTGTCTTTTCAGCCCTCCACAGCTGTTACAGATTTGGACGAAAAACTTTCATTCGATTTTGTAACAAGTAGAAAATATTTGTAGTAGAGAGAACTACTTCACTGTGCTAAACCATTAAACGAAAAACTTATTTTCATAATAACAATATATCGTACTAACTGATAATAATTGATTGCCTTTTTTCAAGCCTTTAACTAATTACATGTAGCTTAGCTAATTCTCCTCCATTCGAAGACTACATTTTTTACCTAAAAATCGATTTTACAGTTACCCTTTAAATATTTCGTCCAACCAAATTTAGAAAGAACAATGAAACCTTTATGTACATGTACCAATTTTATAAAATCATGCACACTTACCAAAAATAATTCTTTTCTCCAAACCTTTGCCTCTACTTGGATATCTTGGATAACTGTGCCTTCTTAGATTTTCTGCTCTTCTCAAACAGTGTTCTCTCACGGCAACGTGAAAATGGGTGAGCTGTCTGAAGTAATCTGGGTATATAGACCAATGCAGAATCCTGATCGCGTGGCAACATCGTACAAATTACTTCGCGTTCCAGCAACCCACATAAAACGATAGTTATACAGATGTGGGGCCCCAAAGGCAAATTTCATAAATCCATAACAGGCATAACCACTGCACACAATTTAATACTACAAACTGGCAAAAGCCAGTCTTTCAAAGCCATATTTATTCATAAGTACTGCGCATATGTTGAGTAGAAGTATATCTTATTGATGAATTACCTTTTACCCATAATATCAGAAACACATTTGTTCTGGAGATGTTGACTAATTGGACTAACAACTCATTATATGTAACTTTTTTAATTAAATAAAATACGCCATCTGTATCATACCAGTACACCATTAAGTTGACCCACCTCCAGTACCTTGCAGGCCTACGTTTATTTACAAATGATCACCTCACAGTTTATAAACAGTTCTTTTAAAGCCAGATACCATATAAATCATGACAAATGGTAAAGATAATATACATCAGAGGTAAAAATGCCCATTATATTGAAAAGACATCACCAATGTCAACAAAATTACACACATCATATCAGATTGATCAAGGCTATAGGTTATAATTGAAAGCTCTGGGAATGAGCTTCGAGAACAGTGAATACACTTAAATCAGCACTCTGAAACGCATGTTGTATTGTTGGGGGGAGGCGTGTGTATACTCTTCCGGTGTCATGCTAAAAAGTAAATTTTCCAAGACATAACAGAAAAGCACGACTAAACATCTGTTTTCGACATCTTATACTTACAAGAGATTTTCACCACCTCCATTAAGAGAGTGGCTCATAATTTTAAGAAAGGCTTCCAAACCCCGATTTATAAATCCTAATTTTGCTAAATGTTTATGTTTATGACTAGATCCGTACATGTAATGCCTTGTCCTAGAAAAGACACCAGTCCCAGGTATATCAGATTTTTTGTTACACATTTCTAACGCTTAAATTAAAACATAAAAAAGACAAGGGAATATAACTCCTTAGTATTGAGATAATGTTTAAACTAATGGGCTCCCTCAATTGATTTTATATTCTAACTGCAAAGGTGTTTTCTTCGTGATATGAAGGCTGGAATAATATAGCAACTTAACAAGACGTACGCGATCAATTTCAAGAAAAATGCAAAAATGTAACATATGTTTTCATGTACACATGAGGTATGCGCATATTCTGCGGGCTGGTTGAAAAAGAGTCTTCGCCTATACAAATGTGAACATCCATGTATCTGGGGCAAACTAGTGACAGCTAAGCCGAGTCTAGATGGCTACTGCTGAAATCTAATTGGAGTTATCATTGTTTGTTGAAATTGTTATTGAATCCCGATATTCCAGGGTGAAATATTTTATGTGGAGAGTTAATAATAAAATAAGAAATCACAAGTATGAGTTTATAAACTAAGTGATGTATTGAATTAGTTCCACAAACATTTTTTTAATTTAATTATAATCCTTTACTACAGATGGCTTCAATTATTGTAGTAACTGATTACAAAGGCGTTCTTAAATTAAAATCAGAAGTCAATCCAATGTTATTTTTAATATATATATATTTAGTACAGGTCTTCTATGTAAAAGCAACCCCTGCAGGACGCTGCTGCCCTGTTTCAAAAATGACACTTTCATGTTGTTGTTGCATAAATTATTAACGATCCAACACAGGAAAAGAAAACTTTAATTGTCAACTGTGGCTGCAAGACAAACTGCAGTTATGTGGTAGTTAGGTGGTGCTCCTTTCACAGCTGCTTATGAAGCCAGTGTGTCAAATATTGAATAATCATTATATGGTCTGTAAAAAGTGATGTTAGTGATTGAGCTGGACATAAATGAACTGACAATATTGTAGACACAACAATGAGAAGTAAATATCATTTATAGTTAAAAACTTCAAATGGGACTTGAGTTCGTTCTTTTGTATGGTTTTACTTGCATATATGTAGGCACCGAACCGTGGATGTTTAAAAAATCCGTTGTGGATGGTTGTGAAAGACTGAAATTACTTAACCAGACATCCTGGCAGTCAGCTGGGTTATCAGACTTAAAAAATGATTTGGCCTGTGGGCTATAGAGAAGAGGAAACCAGACACACTCCATGTGATGTCTCAGATGTGTTGTGGCTGTGTAATTCACACGTATGTGATGAAATTAGACATTTTTAAGCTATAAAATTGTTCAGCACAGTACGTTACAGTCGTCTCAAAATAATGTTTGGGATGAATTTAAAGAATATTGGGGTTTTTTTCATACCATTTTGAATAGCTTGTTATCCAAATTAAATTGAACTGGATTTAGTTCATGTGTGTCAAGACAAGTTTTTGCTACAGAATGTATTTGAAGGCCTTATTTTTTAAATGAAAGACATATATTTTTGAGTATAAGAATAGTTTTTATTGAAGATATTTTTTGTTTGAGACAAGAACATCAACACTCAGTCAGAATATGGGTTTATAAAAACCCACAAATTTATTTTTTTTTACCACGTACAGCTTCGGATTGTGAAGGAATGGTGTAGTAAAGCAGTGGTGGGTTTAGAGGGGGGGTCATGGGGTACCTTGGATTTCTGGTTCCCTCTTGAACTTTGAATTTTGACTAGTTGAATCATCGTTCATAATCGCACCAAATACCAATATTTTCGGGACCCTTCATCGGGCCCCAAACCGCACGCAAAGGGGGGGGGGATCGGCTTCGCATTCGCGGACCCCCCTCCCCTCCAAATAATCCTGGATCCGCCCCTGGTTAATTTTTGTGTGCAAATGGGCTCCAATACGAGTTGATCAACTCTGCTCATGTAATCCACACAACTAGCACATTGTGTTGGTTTTCTTACAAACTGAAAATGGACATGTTTATTTCACAGGATGGTGGAAATACTTTACTTCAATTTCAAATGCAACCCTTACCAAGTCTTGTCTTACAGCAAAAACTATCTAGTACTTAGTATCAGACCCAAGTTAATCCAGCTCTTATAACACATTCAGAACAGTAGACTAACTGATCCACGGATCAAATATGGTTGTTTGATGTCCTTTGAAAGATGGCAAACAAATAATATCTTCAATAAAAAGCTTGCTGCTTAACACCCGATGAGACACTGAGCAGATACCCAACAACCATTCGAGTGGATCAGTCATATTTGATCCGCGGATCTGGTAGTCCGCTGTTCTGAACATACTCTTAGCTTTCATATCAAAAATTTTCTTACAGAAACCACCCTTTAACATCTCGATCGGCCTTGAGGGACAAACTGCCTTTCAAAAATCTAAAATTAATCATCTTGGTGTTACCATATGCTGATAAATAATAATAAATTAAAAGATGCTGTCAAAACAATGTTTCAAGTATTTTGGTTAGTTGGACTGTTTTTATTAGTAATACCCCCGTCACACTAGAGGCGGAATGAGCAAGACTGCCGTCGGGAAGACAATTCTTTGTGCGTTCCTGAATATTCTAAAACTTCCAGGTGCATTCCAAATATTTTTACCCATTCTTGTGGCGGGCCCAAATGTTTTGTTCATGTTAAACACTTTCGAAGTGCATTCCAAGTGGAAAATTATCAACTGGCATTTGAATATATTCTAACTGCACTATGACTGCATTCTAAATATTCTCACGGCATTCCGACAGCATTCGAAACAATAACCCCATTATTATTACTATTATTATTATTGCATGTCTTTTGTTTATTTATTTATTTATTGTAATTGTGTACAAATGCCCAGGACTGTTGAGCACTCTGTTCCACACGCTTGAAAGTGTATATCTACATGTNATTATAGGTTTAAGTTACTATTCTGTTTGCAATGTTAAACATGACTTTATTTCAGACCCAGTTTATAATGTAACTAAGTAAGATAAACCAATTTCTTAAACAGTTTACCTACATTTATAATCCTTGTTAGGGTAAAAGTTTTACAGTCAGTACTTCTAGTTGTGTTAGGTGTGACTGCTAATTGTGCTACGCAGAACTGCTGATTGTGTTAAGTATGACAGCCGATTGTGTTACATGATACAGTACAGACCAGTGAACCTCAATCAGGACTAAACATTCTCACACTACTCCACCGTCATTTTCATCTTCCATCACAACTGAGTAAATATATATATATAACGAATGAATAGATAGGCCTACTAAAATGGAAATAAATAAACGTTTAAAAATGTCTCATGTGTTATTCGTAATTATGATATTTATTTTCATTCAGTTTGTCAGTATCAAAATAATAAAAGGTAACGACACAGGTAAATTTAATACACACATATTATTACATATTATATGTAACTTTCATTTAAGTGAGAGAAAAAGTTAGAGCGGACATATATTCCTAGTATAAGTCAGTAAAACAGGCCCCACCCGGACTTGCATTCCTTGTTATCCCACGGACGTTAAATCCTAGTAATATATGTCCCAGGACATCCATTCCTAGAAATGCTAGAACTAGGACTAGCATTCCCAGGAGTCCGGTCGGACTCGCATGATAAGGACTACCTTTCCTTTCACACCGGCAGCAGTAAGTGTTTGTAATAAGATATGTTGTTGAGGTGGACAGGGAAGTCATATAAATACTATTATCTGGGACGATAGATAAATGATATAATCTGGGACTCCAGGTTGAGTTATTATTATTTTTATTATTAGTTATAAGCACTGTTATTGTAACTATTATCATATCATTAGCATATGGTTATATACATGTATTATTGTTTTAATAATCTATTGCATGAATAATACCATTTTTGTATGGCATGAAACTGACGATATAAACATTAAGGAAAATTCTCACGTTTTGCGCCTTATTATTTCTCGGTTTATTTTCATACAATCGTTGATTGAATTTAATATCAAACAATTGTTTATCATATTATCATCAAAAAGGAGCACAACAGTGTGGATAAATCTGAAGATGAGCAGGTACTGGGAACTTCATTATCGACAAATCGTGAATACTATTCATTTGACAGTGAGTGCATGTAGCTAACCCTATTGCCTCAAGTAGTGAGTTCCAACTATATCTAAAATGACAACCGAAAGAGGGAAACTATAGATGAAAATGTGTCATGTGTCATATATATGTGCCATAATAAGAGAGTAACAGATTCAAATATCCGCGCGGGGGAAAACAAAAAAAAGCATCTATACACTTGGGTCACACATTAAAAAGTTTAAATGCATATGAACGAACAACCGTAAAAAAAGTTATCTATCTACCCTGTAGGCTCTTTTGTTAGCAGAAAGTTTGTCACGATAATTACCCGACGGAGCAGGGCATCGTACTATTGTTAACAGAAACCAAACAGCCCGCAGCGACCCGCAGGGTAAGTAAAGGGAATTTCCGGCGGCACTGTATCTTCCTTTGAGTTATATTTTAAGCCTCCCAAACAGACAGTTACCCAAAAAAATGAAAACACACAACCAAACTACACTGTATAGCATTTGCGACAGTTTTCATTTGTATAAAGTAAGATACCCGATTACAAAAACATTGACCCACCCACATCTCAAAAGAGCAAGATAAGGGAACTGAGTACATGCGAATGATTAATTCTCGATGATTCACACTACAAGCTAAATCATGCCTAATATGAACTTGAAAATAAAAATGATATGTCATGAACCCCCACGTAAAGCCATCAGGCCTATTTATCATATAATCAAAATAACCAAATTACATTATTATTTGAATTAAAACATCACACCACCGTCGTAATTAAAAGTTAACAATCCAATTTGCAGTAGTTCACTAAAAAGAACACCTAGATATAATAACAATGCACCCCACTGCAATATAACAATATAAAAAAACTGGAATGTGTACACAATGACACAACCAAGATATGTGTCAGTTTTGAGCAAAGTTGAGAGGAAAACAGATAAAGTATATTATATTACAGTACTATTCAAGCAAGCCGCGACAGTTTTTTCCCATTGTTTAATGATTTTTTATTATTTTTAATCACACCACTAACATATATACTGTGAATAAACTGTAATATATATTCTGCGTAAAACACATTCAAAGGATCGATGCTTGTCAGAGTCCGTTTTTCATTCAGCATTATCCAAGTCTTGGTGTTCTTCTTCCCTCTTTTCCTATAAGAATAAAGAAAAAAATTTTAAAAATGCGTTTTTTGTAACAAAAGTCAAATTATCAAAAATGTAACAATCATGAAAAAAGTGTCCAAAAAGAACATATTATTAAGGCTACCTGGAGACAAAGGAAACCCTACTTAAAAATGTAAATCATGCCGTACATTAAGATTCACGAAAGATTATCCACAAGTCACGATTGTTTAACAATCATGAAAAAAGTGTCCAAAAAGAATATATTATTAAGGCTACCTGGAGACAAAGGAAACTCTACTTAAATATGTAAATCATGACGTACATTTAGATTCACGAAAGAGTATCCACATGTCACGATTGTTCATCAAATTATCGGGTGTTTGCTGCTAACAGTTGACCTCTTTTACCTTTAACACTTAGTACAAGGCATCGCAACACGTGTAGTTTATCATGACCACGCAAGGGCAGCCGTAGGGAGCAGGGATGGTCACGTGACAGACTGGAGACAAATAGTCGACGCATTCTTCTGTCACAGCAGCCTGCACTGCAGCAACATAGGTCTCATCTGGAATATTATCCAACATAAAATTAATAAAATATATTGCTGATTACTTTTCTGGATTTTTTTTTTTTTTTTTTTTACTTTTCAAATATCAGATAAAAACTAGGAGTCCATATAATGTACGGTTTCTCAAGTACAAAGAATTAAGTTTTCACTATGTATTTCTTGGAGTTGCCCAATCAACGTACTCCTAGTATAAGCCCTATAGAATCCCTACATACTGTAGAAACATGGAATATTACACACAAATCTTCCTAACAGGCTGCTTTTTAACTCGTCTTGCGATACAACAATAGTATTCCTTCCTGTAAAGTTGAAGACACAATACCAACCAGTTTTAGCTACACATTGTATATAGTAAAATATAAGCTTAAAAAAAGAAACAGCATGACTTTTCAAAATGGTTAAACAAGCTGATTTTCAAACCCATCCTGTATTTTAGTAACGTTCTTCAGTCCTGTTAGTTTGACGAGAATAATTCAACCGGCTTTCCACCAAAACTTTTATCTAGACTATAATATATGCTGACAAAAAACAGCATAACTTTTGCAACAATTATGCAATCAATGGGTACAATTGTTACAGTGTACATAACTTCGGCAGGGTGACATTTTTTTACCAGCAGGGTAAAAAAAATACCGAAAAGAGATTAATTTTTGTCAAAAATTGCACAAATATAATAAAAAATAAAAGCACGACGGCGACGAAAGACGGAGGTAATTGCTCTACCGGTATGTACACACCTGTGTCTGTACATAAAAAATGACAAGGATAAAACGAATAACATATTGTCATCTTACCGTAGTTTTCGATACTTTCGATCAGTACAATCCCACACCTAAAGGTGACGTACTTGTCAAATGTGTTAGCACCCCTAAAATTCACCCGAATATCGTGAAGCCTATTTCCTGAAAAATAAAATAAAATAAAACCACACTGTAAATACAAATCAGTACATAAGAGAAGGCACCTTATATTTTTGTGTTATATATATTCTTATGGTAATAAAATGAAAATCCTCATTGGGTTGGATTTACAACATTAGTATCTCTTGTGCAAACTTGTGCTCGATCTGTATATTGTTTGAAGTACACAATGCACTTTAAAACATAACAGGTGGCTTGGAACATTCCACAAAAAGTGAACATTTGGAAAACATCAGTGTCATACACATTTTGTGTTACATTTACATCTTATCAACATCTTCCTGGTTTTTTTATGTTTTGTACTATGGAATCCTCCAATATGGAAATAAATCAACAGTAATTTTATAATGAAACACTTGTGTGAAAGTACTCAAATGTGTGCTTCAAAGATACGTAGAATGACTCAGAATATTTACCACTGTCGTGTTGAAAAGAAGGCGAACTCTCCGATTCGCTCATCATTAGACAACAAGGCTGTTGGGTGCAGTTTTCATATTCCACCGGAAGCTCGCCACAGTCCTCCCCAGGACAATCTGGGTCGGGGTATATACACTCCTTGGTCCGCCACCGAATCACCGTTCCTGGCAGTCCACAGGTAGCAGAACAAGGCGACCATGGCAACCAATCACTAAGATAACCGTCCACTGGAACAAAAGCATGAAAATGCTATTATTGCCATCAAAGAAGAAGGTTATGTTTCCATCGGCGACGATAAATCTGATATGAGGACAAGGTATCTGAAAAAGGACTTGAGGCATTTAGATATTTTAAGGACAGACAGTTGCATGTACTCATGAAGAATATAAGTGAAAATAATTTCAATCAAATCTAATTTTAAAACGATTTTTTATTGTCTTGTTGTAAAGTAAATGACTTATACTTCCACTAATTGCAGATAATAATTAAAAAGGAACCAAACGAGTAAAAGGATAGGGAGTTATTGAAAGTAAGTTAAATATCTAAAAAGTCACACATAGTTCGATTTGATTGGTTAATTTCTCAATAGATTTGTAAGTTTCGGTCACGTGTAAAACATATGCAAACTAAGGATAGATATGGTCCAAGCATGAGTAATTCAATTAATATTTTAAATATTTTGAATTGAAAACAAGGGTCTTAGAAATTGCTTAATGAGGAAATGTTGAATGGTGGTTTGCAACATGAGAATGGAAAATCCCTTGTAATCACGCAAAGACAATGGAAAGAAAACATGTCGCGTGGTCAGTACAGAGAAGTAGAGTATAAATACTTGTTATTGCAAGAAAAGACGACGGACTGAAGCTTTCAAACGTTTATTCACCGACTCTGTTTTACATACAATTTCACAAGTATTCAGTTCCTCATAACATAATTGGTATGCACTCTTGCAGTGTTATCTGATCTTGGTCTAGGCAATGAAGCATTTTGCATTGTTAAAGAGAGAGAGAGAGAGAGAGAGAGATTTCCTTACCTGGGCAACAAGGCTCAGTACAAGATCTTGTCTCGGTACTAGAACCTGCACAACCGCTGCCACCGCACTTCGTTGCGGGACACTCGCACGATCTAGATCGTGTCTGTGTACCAGTCCCACAAGTAACGGAGCATTGACCCCAATCCCCATATGAACACCAGCCGCCATCGACTGGAGATAAAAGTATACATTTATAAACAGCAACATATATGATTTTTTTTATTGAAAATGAAAGACGTGGGACGTCTTTTTTAATTTACTTTGTTTTCATTTAATTATCTTCAAAAATTATTGATCTAAATGGATGTTTAAACTTTGACCTGTCTTTCATAACAAAAATTAACAAGTGGCACCCAGGTCTCACACAACAACAAGTTGATAAAATTGAATCCATCCAGATTAGAGCATGTAAGATTATATTCCCAGAGCTGCCCTATGATGGGGCACTTGAAACATGTAAACTTAACACTCTTACTTGTAGAAGAGATAAACTATCTAAAACATTATTGCAAAACATGTACTCTGAAGGACACAAAATCCATCATTTGCTACCAGAAATAAATGAAAGTTCCTACGCTTTGCGCCGGGTTTTTAAGTACACTGTGCCAAAATTGAGGACTGTACGATCGTCAAAAACATTTATCCCATGGGCTTTATCAAATTTTAAGAACTGAGGTTTTTATGAACTTTTAATGTGCATCAAATCATTTTAACACTTACAAGTATATTTTAAGATTGTGCGTCTCACGACTATTTGTTTTTAAAATCCAACTTTTTAAGTTGCAAATAAATACATATTATTATAATTAACAAGTAACTAACATTTCTAGTTCTCTCCTTGGATATTCAATGTTGCCAAAGACATGCAAGATGTGAAAAAAATTAATCTAAGATAATAACTTTCATAAAAGTAATCTAATCCTGCTGATTTTTGAAAGGGTCTGTCTTGATTACATTCAAAGCCACCCATGAAGTAAAACAAAGATACAGTTTGGTTCTTATGGGGCAAACGTTGCCAAATATTTATGTGAAAAAATCAGTGACGTTAAGTTTGTTAAAAAATAATCTGATCATGCACATGCTGATTTTGGAAAGGGACCTGCTACAGAGAGAGAGAGAGACAGAGCGAGAGAAAGGCAGTGAGAAAGGCAAAAAAGAGGTTGATTTGCTTACCTGGGCAACAAGGCTCAGTACAAGATCTTGTCTCGGTACTAGAACCTGCACAACCGCTGCCACCGCACTTCGTTGCGGGACACTGGCACGATCTAGATCGTGTCTGAGAACCAGTCCCACAAGTAACGGAGCAGTCACCCCAATCTCCATATGAACACCAGCCGCCATCGACTGGAGATGAAATAATACATTTGTGAACAACAATGTTTATGTTTTTATGCAAAGTAAAAGACATGGGTCGTTTTTTAATTATTTTATTTTCATTAAATTCCTCATAAGATAATTTGTCCAAATGAATGTAACTCTTTGACAAGTCTTTCAGAATCAAGTTGTTTCAATAATTATTTAAATTAAAATTTAACTAACATTTTTAGTCCTCTGCTTGGACATTGATTTTGGACAATAACTTTCATAAAAATAACCTGATCTTGCTGATTTTGAAAGGGTATGTCTTGTATACATTCAAAGCCACCCATGAAGTAAAACAAAGATACAGTTTGGCTCTAATGGGGCAAACATTGCCTAACTATAGGCGATAAAACCAATGACCTTAAGTTTGTTTAAAATAATCTGATCATGCACATGCTGATTTCAGAAGGAATCGGCTACTGAGAGAGAATAAAGAGACAGAGAGAGAGAGACAGAGACAGAGAGAGAGACTTCCTTACCTGGGCAACAAGACTTAGTACAAGTTCTAGTCTCGGTACTCGAACCTGCACAATTGGCGCCATTGCAGTCGGGTTCGGGACACTCGCACGCCCTAGATCGTGTCTGTGAACCAGTCCCACAAGTAACGGAGCACTGACCCCACTCTCCGTATGGACACCAGCCGCCATCGACTGGAGATAAAAGTATACATTTATAAACAGCAACATTTATGATTTTTTTCATTCAAAATGAATGACATGGGACGTATTTTTTATTATTTTGCTTTCATTCAATTATCTTTAAAAATAATTGGTCCAAATGGATGTTAATACACTGACCTGTCCTTTGGAACAAAAAGTATCAATTAACTCACATTTCTAGTTCTCTCCTTTGAAATTAAATGTTGCCAAAGACATGCAAAATATGCAAAAAAATGAATCTAAGATAATACCTTTCATAAATATAATCTGATCATGCTGATTTTTGAAAGGATATGTCTTGTATACATTCAAAGCCACCATGAAGTTAAACAAAGATACAGTTTGGCTCTAATGGGGCAAACATTGCCTAACTATATGCGAAAAAAACAATGAGATTAAGTTTGTTAAAAATAATCTGATCATACACATGCTGATTTAAGAAGGGACCGGCTCCTGAGAGAGAGAGAGAGAGAGAGAGAGAGAGAGATTACCTTACCTGGGCAACAAGGCTCAGTACAAGATCTTGTCTCGGTACTAGAACCTGCACAACCGCTGCCACCGCACTTCGTTGCGGGACACTGGCACGATCTAGATCGTGTCTGAGAACCAGTCCCACAAGTAACGGAGCAGTCACCCCAATCTCCATATGAACACCAGCCGCCATCGACTGGAGATGAAATAATACATTTGTGAACAACAATGTTTATGTTTTTATGCAAAGTNCAAGGCTCAGTACAAGATCTTGTCTCGGTACTAGAACCTGCACAACCGCTGCCACCGCACTTCGTTGCGGGACACTCGCACGATCTAGATCGTGTCTGTGTACCAGTCCCACAGGTAACGGAGCACTGACCCCAATCTCCATATGAACACCAGCCGCCATCGACTGGAGATAAAAGTATACATTTATAAACAGCAACATCTATGATTTTTTTTCATTCAAAATGAAAGACGTGGGACGTCTTTTTTAATTTACTTTGTTTTCATTTAATTATCTTCAAAAATAATTGATCTAAATGGATGTTTAAACTTTGACCTGTCTTTTATAACAGAAATTAACAAGTAACTAACATTTCTAGTTCTCTCCTTGGATATTTAATGTTGCCAAAGACATGCACGATGTGAAAAAATTAATCTAAGATAATAACTTTCATAAAAGTAATATAATCCTGCTGATTTTTGAAAGGGTCTGTCTTAATTACATTAAAAGCCACCCATGAAGTAAAACAAAGATACAGTTTGGTTCTTATGGGGCAAACGTTGCCAAATATTTATGTGAAAAAATCAATGACGTTAAGTTTGTTAAAAAATAATCTGATCATGCACATGCTGGTTTTGGAAAGGGACCTGCTACAGAGAGAGAGAGAGACAGAGCGAGAGAAAGGCAGTGAGAAAGACAAAAAAGAGGTTGATTTCCTTACCTGGGCAACAAGGCCCAGTACAAGATCTTGTCTCGGTACTAGAACCTGCACAACCGCTGCCACCGCACTTCGTTGCGGGACACTCGCACGATCTAGATCGTGTCTGCGTACCAGTCCCACAAGTAACGGAGCAGTCACCCCAATCTCCATATGAACACCAGCCGCCATCGACTGGAGATCAAATTATACATTTGCGAACAACAATGTTAATTTTTTTATGCAAAGTAAAAGACATGGGTCGTTTTTTAATTATTTTATTTTCATTAAATTCCTCATAGGATAATTTTTCCAAATGTATGTAACTCTTTGACAAGTCTTTCAGAACCACGAGAGACTTCCCTACCTGGGCAACAAGACTTAGTACAAGTTCTAGTCTCGGTACTCGAACCTGCACAATTGGCGCCATTGCAGTCGGGTTCGGGACACTCGCACGCCTTAGATCGTGTCTGTGAACCAGTCCCACAAGTAACGGAGCACTGACCCCACTCTCCATATGGACACCAGCCGCCATCGACTAGAGATAAAATTATACATTTATAAACAGCAACATTTATGATTTTTTTCATTCAAAATGAATGACATGGGACGTATTTTTTATTATTTTGCTTTCATTCAATTATCTTTAAAAATAATTGGTCCAAATGGATGTTAATACACTGACCTGTCTTATGGAACAAAAATTATCAATTAACTCACATTTCTAGTTCTCTCCTTTGATATTAAATGTTGCCAAAGACATGCAAAATATGCAAAAAAATGAATCTAAGATAATACCTTTCATAAATATAATCTGATCATGCTGATTTTTGAAAGGATATGTCTTGTATGCATTCAACGCCACCATGAAGTTAAACAAAGATACAGTTTGGCTCTAATGGGGCAAACATTGCCTAACTATATGCGAAAAAAACAATGAGATTAAGTTTGTTAAAAATAATCTGATCATACACATGCTGATTTAAGAAGGGACCGGCTCCTGAGAGAGAGAGAGAGAGAGAGAGAGAGAGAGATTACCTTACCTGGGCAACAAGGCTCAGTACAAGATCTTGTCTCGGTACTAGAACCTGCACAACCGCTGCCACCGCACTTCGTTGCGGGACACTGGCACGATCTAGATCGTGTCTGAGAACCAGTCCCACAAGTAACGGAGCAGTCACCCCAATCTCCATATGAACACCAGCCGCCATCGACTGGAGATGAAATAATACATTTGTGAACAACAATGTTTATGTTTTTATGCAAAGTAAAAGACATAGGTCGTTTTTAATTATTTTGTTTTCATTGAATTCCTCATAAAATAATTTGTCCAAATGAATGTAACTCTTTGACAAGTCTTTCAGACTTTCAGAATCAAGTTGTTTCAATAATTAATTAAATTAAAATTTATCTAACATTTTTAGTCCTCTGCTTGGACATTGATTTTGGACAATAACTTTCATAAAAATAACCTGATCTTGCTGATTTTGAAAGGATCTGTCTTATATACATTCAAAGCCACCCATGAAGTAAAACAAAGATACAGTTTGGCTCTAATGGGGCAAACGTTGCGTAACTATAGGCGATAAAACCAATGACCTTAAGTTTGTTTAAAATAATCTGATCATGCACATGCTGATTTCAGAAGGAATCGGCTACTGAGAGAGAGAAAGAGACAGAGAGAGAGAGACTTCCTTACCTGGGCAACAAGACTTAGTACAAGTTCTAGTCTCGGTACTCGAACCTGCACAATTGGCGCCATTGCAGTCGGGTTCGGGACACTCGCACGCCCTAGATCGTGTCTGTGAACCAGTCCCACAAGTAACGGAGCACTGACCCCACTCTCCGTATGGACACCAGCCGCCATCGACTGGAGATAAAAGTATACATTTATAAACAGCAACATTTATGTTTTTTTATTCAAAATGAATTTTATTATTTTGTTTTCATTCAATTATCTTCAAAACAATCGGTCCAAATGGATGTTTATACTTTGATCAGTCTTTTAAAACAAAAATTCTCATTAACTAACATTTCTCGTTCTCTCCTTGGATATTTAATGCTAATTTAACAAAGGGACCTGCTTCTGAGAGAGAGAGAGAGAGAGAGAGAAAGAGAGAGAGATTTCCTTACCTGGGCAACAAGGCCCAGTACAAGATCGTGTCTGTGAACCAGTCCCACAAGTAACAGAGCAATCACCCCATTCTCCATATGAATATGGACACACCCAGCCATTGACTGGAGATGAAATGTTACATTCATGAACAGCAACATTAATGATCAGTTATGCAAAATAAAAGATTTTATATTACCACAGAATTGCAATTGATGAATCTGATTATAAGTTTTATATTTCTATTTTCAATAACTCTTGATATACAACAAATAATCACAAATTAAAATTTCACTTTGGACGGTGAAAAAAATTACCACAGGTAGACAAACAGACTGATGGATTGATAGACAAACATCACAGATATAAGTCATTTCAGTGTAAACGTATGTAGTACAGATAATCTCGTAAAATAGAAAAAGTCATTAGTTGAAGCTTAACATGGGACAGTTAAGACCAAACAGAAATTGATTACATCATCTTACAGTGATATTATTTGTAATTTCAATAAAAATGTATTCAGCTAATATATGTTCATGTAAAACATACATCATAAATCAGATTTTACCCGAGCTCTTGAAAGTTATAAAAAAGTGAAATAATAATGATAACAATAAAAATAATGATAATTGAGATGTTATAAGAAAACATCTCGTATTAAAATGATAATAAGAATTGAAATAAGATTTAATCAGTTAAACAAATTAACCTCTTACTGCCTTTACAATTTAAATTTCTTTGCTGCTGATTTTTTTTTTTTTTTTTTTTTTTTTTTTTGCTGGCCTTATATCCAGTAGGTTTTGTGCAGTATACTGGTATATGGCAATCTTATGTACGTTTTTAACTATTTTTCCCACTATAGTAGACTTGTGCGACATTCAGAAGATGTTTTATGGGGTATTTAGGTTCATCGCCCATGCATGCGCTACTCTCATGCGGTACTGACAGGAAAAAAACATTTCAATCATGAATATTTTAGAAATAAAAAAAACATGCGTAAATAAAATAACTGTGTAAAACACTTTTTCCATGTGCTTGAAAATATTCACCACGCGTAGCTAAAGATTATGTAGAGGTGTACCTAGTGCACTTGTTAACGTATAAATATTCGTGAGAGGCAAAGGAAGAGCCCAAAATACATACCTGTGACCGACCTGTCCAACGCCCATAGAAGAACTGCCATGATACCAGTATAGAATTGCAGTGACCACATCGTTGATGAAATCGAATCTGTAACACAAGATAATTTAAAAGCAACGTGGCAAAAGTTTATATATTAAGACCCAAGTTTAAAGCATATGTTTATGAAGAAAAATATTTCTGCACATAATAAAAAGTTCTTCTTTTTTATCTCCGTACGCATATCCTGCCCACTACTGTTGGCAAATTATGCTCTAAAACCCATTTTCTGGCTCTAAGTTTCTCATTTTTGCGTCAAAGGTGAAATTTCCCAGCTCTACCGGTAACTCCTTTCCAAGAAAGGCTAAAAAATAGAAACCCAGAAATCCTGTTTGTGGAACACAAGTGTATGAACGTTTTTGCTAGTGTATACTTTGATGAATATGGGGAAAGTTAAAAAAATTCTAGCAAGATTTACGCTTTGTTATATGATTAAGGTCTAAAACCCACCGAATACCTTAAAATAACACACTGATTGAATTACACACTAATTCAAAACACAAATACTGAATGAAATAAGATTAAGTCAACTGTATTCTGTTGAAAGTAACATACAGGCAATTCCGATAACCATAGTATTACGTGGCGTATGACTTTGATACTAGCTTCGAAACAACAGTATAAAACACATAATACATGTATTTTTAAAAAATTATAATTTTAAAAAAGAATTTAAAAGTGGCATTAATATTTAAACTTTACAATATACCTCATAATTAACTATCTAAATATTTTAACTATTCATTTATTGACTTAATTTTACTCTTGTAAAGTCTACTGAACATTTTATGTAGATTTTAGACAATAAATAAATCCATGTTATTATTATCATTATTATAATAATTATTATTATTATTGCCGTCTTGACCTTGTCAAGCCACTGGACACAGATGATCTCGGACAAGAGAACTCTTATTCACTTAAAACGAAGTCTCTGCGCGTGATGTTCTTGATGTTCTTGATGTTCTGTGGCGATAGGCGAGCGACCAAGCGACAGGTGTGGGTACACTGGCAGTCGTAGCCTTGGAACTGCACACAGGCAGCTCAAGCCATATTGTTTTTTTTTTTTTTTTTTTTTTTTTCACCGACTAGAGCAGCGGTGGAGTCCGGCAGCCCCATGAGCAACTGAGCTGGCCTCTTCAGGACAACACTGCTCACCTCACTGGCATGAGGAAGGGGCTAGAAAAGGTGCCCTAAACATGCCTGCTCCACACTACCCTAGTCGGCATTACGCGGCTGATGGGGGCCCTAAATAATCGGTCGACTTATAAAGAAGAAAATAAGGAAACAAATAACAAGGCATATCATGAATTTTACCGTTCATGATAAATGCGTCACCTGGATAATCGATTAGGATAGCAGATACACACATGTACATCCAACCTGACCATCCCCGTGGCAAGATTGAAAGTTCCCATCCGATCAGTATGTATCAACGAAGCTGACGTGGCTCCGTGGTAACGTTGCTGTCTCGCATACAGTCAGACACTGGTACCCTGGTTCGAGACCCAGCAAGTATAGTACCGTACTTTTTTTTACCAGAATTAAATTTTTAAAATTCCGTTTGGTTACTATAAGAGGAAACTCGTAAGTACGGAGGGTGGGCGGGTCTGTCACGGCGCAGTCGGTAGCGTGCTTGGATGCAAATGAGTTAACCAAAGCGCCATCAACCATGGCAACGCAAAGTCACGAGTTCGAGTCCCGAATGACGCACGTCAGTCCAGCACGACAACGACCGAGCCCATGAAGNTATACATTTGTGAACAACAATGTTTATGTTTTTATGCAAAGTGAAAGACATAGGTCGTTTTTAATTATTTTGTTTTCATTGAATCTCTTATAAAATAATTTGTCCAAATGAATGTAACTCTTTGACAAGTCTTTCAGAATCAAGTTGTTTCAATAATTAATTAAATTAAAATTTATCTAACATTTTTAGTCCTCTGCTTGGACATTGATTTTGGACAATGACTTTCATAAAAATAACCTGATCTTGCTGATTTTGAAAGGATCTGTCTTGTATACATTCAAAGTCACCCATGAAGTAAAACAAAGATACAGTTTGGCTCTAATGGGGCAAACGTTGCGTAACTATAGGCGATAAAACCAATGACCTTAAGTTTGTTTAAAATAATCTGATCATGCACATGCTGATTTCAGAAGGAATCGGCTACTGAGAGAGAGAAAGAGACAGAGAGAAAGACTTCCTTACCTGGGCAACAAGACTTAGTACAAGTTCTAGTCTCGGTACTCGAACCTGCACAATTGGCGCCATTGCAGTCGGGTTCGGGACACTCGCACGCCCTAGATCGTGTCTGTGAACCAGTCCCACAAGTAACGGAGCACTGACCCCACTCTCCGTATGGACACCAGCCGCCATCGACTGGAGATAAAAGTATACATTTATAAACAGCAACATTTATGTTTTTTTATTCAAAATGAATTTTATTATTTTGTTTTCATTCAATTATCTTCAAAACAGTCTTTTAAAACAAAAATTCTCATTAACTAACATTTCTCGTTCTCTCCTTGGATATTTAATGCTAATCTAACAAAGGGACCTGCTACTGAGAGAGAGAGAGAGAGAGAGAGAGAGAGAGAGAGAAAGAGAGAGATTTCCTTACCTGGGCAACAAGGCCCAGTACAAGATCGTGTCTGTGAACCAGTCCCACAAGTAACAGAGCAATCACCCCATTCTCCATATGAATATGGACACACCCAGCCATTGACTGGAGATGAAATGTTACATTCATGAACAGTAACATTAATGATCCTTTATGCAAAATAAAATATTTTATATTACCACAGAATTGCAATTGATGAATCTGATTATAAGTTTTATATTTCTATTTTTAATAACTCTTGATATACAACAAATAATCACAAATTAAAATTTCAATTTGGACGGTGAAAAAAATTACCACAGGTAGACAAACAGACTGATGGATTGATAGACAGACATCACAGATATAAGTCATTTCAGTGTAAACGTATGTAGTACAGATAATCTCGTGAAATAGAAAAAGTCATTAGTTGAAGCTTAACATGGGACAGTTAAGACCAAATAGAAATTGATTACATCATCTTACAGTGATATTATTTGTGATTTCAATAAAAATGTATTCAGCTAATATATGTTCATGTAAAACATACATCATAAATCAGATTTTACCCGAGCTCTTGAAACGTATAAAAAAGTGAAATAATAATGATAACAATAAAAATAATGATAATTGAGATGTTATAAGAAAACATCTCGTATTAAAATGATAATAAGAATTGAAATAAGATTTAATCAGTTAAACAAATTAACCTCTTACTGCCTTTACAATTTAAATTTCTTTGCTGATGCCATGCCGAAACTGTGTCCATTGTAACCGTGAGATGTTGAATTCTAAACGAGCTTGGTTTGTACATGATTTTATGTACGAGTATATTTATTTTACTAATATTCTTTGATCACGCGTATTTTGAGGGGGTTTTTTTCCTTTGCTGGCCTTATATCCAGTAGGTTTTGTGCAGTATACTGGTATATGGCAATCTTATGTACGTTTTTAACTATTTTTCCCACTATAGTAGACTTGTGCGACATTCAGAAGATGTTTTATGGGGTATTTAGGTTCATCGCCCATGCATGCGCTACTCTCATGCGGTACTGACAGGAAAAAACCATTTAAATCATGAATATTTCAGAAATAAAAAAAAAACATGCGTAAATAAAATAACTGTGTAAAATACTTTTTCCGTGTGCTTGAAAATATTCACCAAGCGTAGCTAAAGATTATGTAGAGGTGTACCTAGTGCACTTGTTAACGTATAAATATTCGTGAGAGGCTAAGGAAGAGCCCAAAATACATACCTGTGACCGACCTGTCCAACGCCCATAGAAGAACTGCCATGATACCAGTATAGAATTGCAGTGACCACATCGTTGATGAAATCGAATCTGTAACAAGATAATTTAAAAGCAACGTGGCAAAAGTTTATATATTAAGACCCAAGTTTAAAGCATATGTTTATGAAGAAAAATATTTCTGCACATAATAAAAAGTTCTTTTTTATCTCCGTACGCATATCCTGCCCACTACTGTTGGCAAATTATGCTCTAAAACCCATTTTCTGGCTCTAAGTTTCTCATTTTTGCGTCAAAGGTGAAATTTCCCAGCTCTACCGGTAACTCCTTTCCAAGAAAGGCTAAAAAATAGAAACCCAGAAATCCTGTTTGTGGAACGCAAGTGTATGAACGTTTTTGCTAGTGTATACTTTGATGAATATGGGGAAAGTTTAAAAAAATTCTAGCAAGATTTACGCTTTGTTATATGATTAAGGTCTAAAACCCACCGAATACCTTAAAATAACACACTGATTGAATTACACACTAATTCAAAACACAAATACTGAATGAAATAAGATTAAGTCAACTGTATTCTGTTGAAAGTAACATACAGGCAATTTCCGATAACCATAGTATTACGTGGCGTATGACTTTGATACTAGCTTCGAAACAACAGTATAAAACACATAATACTAGTACATGTATTTTTAAAAAATTATAATTTTAAAAAAGAATTTAAAAGTGGCATTAATATTTAAACTTTACAATATACCTCATAATTAACTATCTAAATATTTTAACTATTCGTTTATTGACTTAATTTTACTCTTGTAAAGTCTACTGAACATTTTATGTGGATTTTAGACAATAAATAAATCCATGTTATTATTATCATTATTATAATAATTATTATTATTATTGCCGTCTTGACCTTGTCAAGCCACTAGACACAGATGATCTCGGACAAGAGAACTCTTCTTCACTTAAAACAAAGTCTCTGCGCGTGATGTTCTTGATGTTCTGTGGCGATAGGCGAGCGACCAAGCGACAGGTGTGGGTACACTGGCAGTCGTAGCCTTGGAACTGCACACAGGCAGTTCAAGCCATATGTTTTTTTTTTTTGTTTTTTTTTTTTTTTTTCACCAACTAGAGCAGCGGTGGAGTCCGGCAGCCCCATGAGCAACTGAGCTGGTCTCTTCAGGACAACACTGCTCACCTCACTGGCATGAGGAAGGGGCTAGAAAAGGTGCCCTAAACATGCCTGCTCCACACTACCCTAGTCGGCATAACGCGGCTGATGGGGGCCCTAAATAATCGGTCGACTTACAAAGAAGAAAATAAGGAAACAAATAACAAGGCATGTCATGAATTTTACCGTTCATGATAAATGCGTCACCTGGATAATCGATTACGATAGCAGATACACACATGTACATCCAACCTGACCCTCCCCGTGGCAAGATTGAAAGTTCCCATCCAATCAGTATGTATCAACAAAGCTGACGTGTCTCCGTGGTAACGTTGCTGTTTCGCATACAGTCAGACACTTGTACCCTGGTTCGAGACCCAGCAAGTATAGTACCGTACATTTTTTTTACCAGAATTAAATTTTAAAAATTCCGTTTGGTTACTATAAGAGGAAACTCGTAAGTACGGAGGGTGGGCGGGTCTGTCACGGCGCAGTCGGTAGCGTGCTTGGATGCAAATGAGTTAACCAAAGCGCCATCAACCATGGCAACGCAAAGTCACGAGTTCGAGTCCCGAATGAGGCACGTCAGTCCATCACGACAACGACCGAGCCCATGAATCGGGACCCGGATGTCACGAGAACGAATCAGGGATCTCGTGGGTCCTAGCAAATTACCTTTTGCATAAAAATACTGTATACTTTAGAAAGTTTACATTAAATGATCGATTTAAAACGAACATATTGCTGGTCGTTAGAATAAAGTCTGCGTCGTCAATGACATTGCCTTTCTCTTCAGTTAAAAGTCCATAGATTGGTGACACAGATCTTGTACTTAAATTGAGCTGTAGCTAATTCCGTATGTTCTGCATTTCATCAAAATGTGCTATCTTCTCGCCGTGATTATCAGAGAGAACATTTTTATTTATTTATTTATTTNAAAAAAGTGAAAAAACAGCATAAATTCCCTAAAAGTGACCCGATCATGCTGATTTTCGAACTTGACCTGCGTATTATGAATATTCATCAGTTCTGCAAGTTTCAATTCAAAAGGTAAAATGGTTTTCCACTTATCGTGTTATCGGTAAAAGTGCACGGCGACGGCGACGGCGACGACGGCGACGACGGCGACAGCGACGACGGCGACGGCGACGACAGACGCAGATGATGGCTATATGTACAGACACATCTGTGTCTGTACATAATAAAAAAGTATCTGAAGTCAACTAACTAGGAACGTTCCGAGCAGGCCTTTCCCTGAAAGCCAACGAGCTTGAATTGAATCAGTAGCTTTTCCGGTATAACAGCACGTCATACCACCTGTTAACCGTGTTCAGCAGAAAAATTATATCTTGTCGGTGGAACTATTAGCAAATATGTTTTATTCAAAATTCCCATCGTTGCAATTGCTTATATGGAAATTGCACCACTTATTAAACATTTGAATGTTTTTCCCCTCTCTTCGTAAGATCTCGCAAAAACTAAAACACTCCTGTTGTGAACCGCCTTTGATCCCATTGTACTTTTTAATATCTTGGGTAAAACCCAAATCAATCTTAGCATAAAACAAACTCCGAGCTCCGTGTCGGGTTCTGAAACACGCATGGCATCCTGTACATCATGAATTTTACCATTCATGATAAATGCGGCACCTGGATTATCGATCGGGATAGCAGATACACACATGTACATCCAAGCTGGCCCTCTCCGTGGCAAGGTTGAAAGTTCCGATCCGATCATTACGTATCAACGAAGCTGACGTGGCTCCGTGGTAACGTTGCTGTCTCGCATACAGTCAGACACTGGTACCCTGGTTCGAGACCCAGCAAGTATAGTACCGTACTTTTTTTACCAGAATTAAATT
Organism: Lingula anatina; assembly: GCF_001039355.2. The sequence continues at coordinate 534,034 of NW_019775591.1, forward strand.
TTTAAAATTCCGTTTGGTTACTATAAGAGGAAACTCGTAAGTACGGAGGGTGGGCGGGTCAGTCACGGCGCAGTCGGTAGCGTGCTTGGATGCAAATGAGTTAACCAAAGCGCCATCAACCATGGCAACGCAAAGTCACGAGTTCGAGTCCCGAATGAGGCACGACAGTCCATCACGACAACGACCGAGCCCATGAATCGAGACCCGGATGTCACGAGAACGAATCAGGGATCTCGTGGGTCCTAGCAAATTACCTTTTGCATAAAAATACTGTATACTTTAGAAAGTTTACATTAAATGATCGATTTAAAACGAACATATTGCTGGTCGTTAGAATAAAGTCTGCGTCGTCAATGACATTGCCTTTCTCTTCAGTAACAAGTCCATAGATTGGTGACACAGATCTTGTACTTAAATTGAGCTGTAGCTAATTCCGTATGTTCTGCATTTCATCAAAATGTGCTATCTTCTCGCCGTGATTATCAGAGAGAACATTTTTATTTATTTATTTATTTATTTATTTATTTACAAAAGTCTCTATTGCTTTTAACAAGCAGACATTTTGTCTTTTCATGCTCCTCCTTTCCTCTCTTGCGCCCTTGCTACTCAAGACTGTTCATGTGTTCATACAGTACCTGGGGCAAGTCCGCGGTCGACATTTGAAAGAGTAAAGAGTACTCAATACTAAAACCGCCTAGGTGTGAACAGCTGTGGACCTCATCGCACTGTATATCGTCAAAGGTGAAAGCAAACGTTATCTCAGTTCAAAACAAAATGAAAATAAAAAGGTATCTGAAGTCATCTAACTAGGAACGTTCCGAGCAGGCCTTTCCCTGAAAGCCACCGAGCTTGAATTGAATCAGTAGCTTTTCCGGTATAACAGCACGTCATACCACCTGTTAACTGTGTTCAGCAGAAAAATTATATCTTGTCGGTGGAATTATTAGCATAATATGTTTTATTCAAAATTCCCATCGTTGCAATTGCTTATATGGAAATTGCACCACTTATTAAACATTTGAATGTTTTTCCCCTCTCTTCTAAAGATCTCGCAAAAACTGTACTTTTTAATATCTTGGGTAAAACCCAAATCAATCTTAGCATAAAACAAACTCCGAGCTCCGTGTCGGGTTCTGAAACACGCATGGCATCCTGTACGTCATGAATTTTACAATTCATGATAAATGCGGCACCTGGATTATCGATTGGGATAGCAGATACACACATGTACATCCAACCTGGCCCTCTCCGTGGCAAGGTTGAAAGTTCCCATCCGATCATCACGTATCAACGAATCTGGCGTGGCTCCGTGGTAACGATACTGTCTCGCATACAGTCAGACGCCGGTACCCTGGTTCGAGACCCACCAAGTATAGTACCGTATTCTTTTTTCCAAAATTAAATTTTGAAAATTCCGTTTGGTTACTATAAGAGGAAACTCGTAAGTACGGAGGGTGGGCGGGTCAGTCACGGCGCAGTCGGTAGCGTGCTTGGATGCAAATGAGTTAACCAAAGCGCCATCAACCATGGCAACGCAAAGTCACGAGTTCGAGTCCCGAATGAGGCACGTCAGTCCATCACGACAACGACCGAGCCCATGAATCGGGACCCGGATGTCACGAGAACGAATCAGGGATCTCGTGGGTCCTAGCAAATTACCTTTTGCATAAAAATACTGTATACTTTAGAAAGTTTACATTAAATGATCGATTTAAAACGAACATATTGCTGGTCGTTAGAATAAAGTCTGCGTCGTCAATGACATTGCCTTTCTCTTCAGTTAAAAGTCCATAGATTGGTGACACAGATCTTGTACTTAAATTGAGCTGTAGCTAATTCCGTATGTTCTGCATTTCATCAAAATGTGCTATCTTCTCGCCGTGATTATCAGAGAGAACATTTTTATTTATTTATTAATTTTTTTTACAAAAGCCTCTATTGCTTTTAACAAGCAGACATTTTGTCTTTTCATGCCCCTCCTTTCCTCTCTTGCGCCCTTGCTTCTCAAGACTGTTCATGTGTTCATACAGTACCCGGGGCAAGTCCGCGGTCGACATTTGAAAGAGTAAAGAGTACTCAATACTAAAACCGCCCAGGTGTGAACAGCTGTGGACCTCATCGCACTGTATATCGTCAAAGGTGAAAGCAAACGTTATCTCAGTTCAAAACAAAATGAAAATAAAAAGGTATCTGAAGACATCTAACTAGGAACGTTCCGAGCAGGCCTTTCCCTGAAAGCCAACGAGCTTGAATTGAATCAGTAGCTTTTCCGGTATAACAGCACGTCATACTACCTGTTAACCGTGTTCAGCAGAAAAATTATATCTTGTCGGTGGAACTATTAGCAAAATATGTTTTATTCAAAATTCCCATCGTTGCAATTGCTTATATGGAAATTGCACCACTTATCAAACATTTGAATGTTTTTTCCCCTCTCTTCTTAAGATCTCGCAAAAACTAAAACCGCCTTTGATCCCATTGTACTTTTTAATATCTTGGGTAAAACCCAAATCAATCTTAGCATAAAACAAACTCCGAGCTCCGTGTCGGGTTCTGAAACACGCATGGCATCCTGTACGTCATGAATTTTACAATTCATGATAAATGCGGCACCTGGATTATCGATTGGGATAGCAGATACACACATGTACATCCAAGCTGGCCCTCTCCGTGGCAAGGTTGAAAGTTCCCATCCGATCATCACGTATCAACGAAGCTGACGTGGCTCCGTGGTAACGTTGCTGTCTCGCATACAGTCAGACACTGGTACCCTGGTTCGAGACCCAGCAAGTATAGTACCGTATACTTTTTTTCCAAAATTAAATTTTGAAAATTCCGTTTGGTTACTATAAGAGGAAACTCGTAAGTACGGAGGGTGGGCGGGTCTGTCACGGCGCAGTCGGTAGCGTGCTTGGATGCAAATGAGTTAACCAAAGCGCCATCAACCATGGCAACGCAAAGTCACGAGTTCGAGTCCCGAATGAGGCACGTCAGTCCATCACGACAACGACCGAGCCCATGAATCGGGACCCGGATGTCACGAGAACGAATCAGGGATCTCGTGGGTCCTAGCAAATTACCTTTTGCATAAAAATACTGTATACTTTAGAAAGTTTACATTAAATGATCGATTTAAAACGAACATATTGCTGGTCGTTAGANTTTAATTTTATTTATTTACAAAAGCCTCTATTGCTTTTAACAAGCAGACATTTTGTCTTTTCATGCCCCTCCTTTCCTTTCTTGCGCCCTTGCTTTTCAACCTTTGATCCCATTGATCTTTACCACATGGAATGTGTGTACGCTCCTGGACAGAGACGATGCGGACAAACCACAGAGACGCACAGCACTCATTGCAAGTGAACTCGCTAGGTACAACATCGATATCCCTGCCTAAGTGAAACCAGACTCTGTACCGGTTTTCCTTTCATGAACGTCCGCCATATTTAGCCTCAGGATTTGTAAAGCCTGACTCAAATCGTTGTGAATGCGGTCTTAGATATTCTGCTCTTCTTCGGCAACGTGAAAATGAGTGAGCTAACTGTCTGAAACCTGGGTATTTAGATCAGAGTAGAACCTTGACAGGGAGGACAAAGCGACAGGTGTGGTACACTGGCAGTCGTAGCCGTGGACCTGCACACAGGCGGCTCAGGCCATATGGTTTTTTATTTTTTTTTTCACCGACTGGAGCAGCGGTGGAGTCCGGCAGCCCCCTCAGCGACTGAGTAGCCCTCTTCGGGACAGCACTGCTCACCTCCATGGCATGAGGAAGCCTGGGCTAGAAAAGGTGCCCTAAACATTGCCTTCTCCACACTACCCTAGTCAGCATACCGGGGATGATGGGGGGCCTAAATAAGCGGTCGACTTACAAAGAAGAAAATAAGGAAACAAATAACTAGGCATACCTCATTGATCTTTACCACGTGGGATGTACGTTCGCTCCTGGACAGAGACGATGCGGACAAACCACAGAAACGCACAGCACTTATTGCAAGTGAACTCGCTAGGTACAACATCGATATCGCTGTCTTAATTCCCAGACTGACAGGAGAATTTGAGCTTAGTGAACGAGGTGCAGGTTACACCTTCTTTTGGAGTGGTTGCAGCCCTGAGGAGAGATGCGAGGCTGGTGTTGGCTTTGCAGTGAGGACGAAACTGGTTGTCAAGCTGGCTGGCCCATCTACAGGTATAGATTATCGTCTGATGACCTTGCGACTCCCTTTCTGAAGAAGTTTGACCCCGTTGTCAGTGACTATGCGTCCACCATGACCAACCCAGAGGAGATCAAAGACAAGTTCTACAAGGACCTAAATGTTACCATCACCTCAGTTCCCAACGCAGGCAAGCTTTTTATATTCGGTGACTTTAACGCCAGAGTTGTCAGTGACACTACATGGGAAGGGGTGGTTGGGGAGCATGGGATCGGCAACTGTAACACCAACAGACTGCTGATTCTCCAGACATGTGCCGAGCACAACCTTCTGATCACAAACACCATCTTTAGCCTCCCCATCTGCAACAGGGCATCACGGATGGACCCACGCTCAAAGCATTTGCATTTCATCGACTTTGTCATCATCAGGAAGAGAGACAGGCAGGATATACGGGTCACGAAGGTCATGTGCGGTGCAGAGTGCTGGACAGACCATGGCCTTATCATCTCCAAAGCCAACCTATGCATCCAGCCCAAAAGGCGTCCACAAGGTATGAAAGCCCCCAAATGCCTGAATGTCAACATGCTGAAACTAGACAACATCAAGCAGAACTTTGTAGACACCTTGGAAAAAAGCCTTGAGTCCACTGAAAAAGACAACCAGAGCGTTGAAGAAGCATGGGGTGTACTATATGAGACGGTGTATAATACTGCTATGGAATGCCTAGGACCTTCCACTAGGAAGCACAAAGACTGGTTTGATGACAACTCTACTAAGATCAAGGAGCTGTTAGACATCAAACACCAAGCCTACAGAGTTCACGCTGAAGATTCCAAGTCTCAGTTAAAAAGAGATATACTTAAGAGAGCAATTAGCAATGTACAGCTTAAGCTACGTTAGATGCAGGTCTCCTGGCTACATACCAAAGCTGATGAGATACAGAGCTTCGCAGGCAAGAAGAATATGAAGACCTTCTACAGTGCTTTGAGAGAAGTATATGGTCCCACTACCTCTGGCTCTGCCCCTCTCCTCAGTGTTGGTGATTCTACTCTAGGACAAGATCCTTGTAAGGTGGGCGTAACACTTTATTAGTGTACTGAACCGCCCCTCCACCATTATTGATGATGCCATCGACCGACTCCCCCAGGTACCAATCAGTGAGTCACTGGATGACATTCCAAATTTGGAGGAGATCCATAAAGCTATTCACCAGCTATCCAGTGACAAAGCACCTGGCTCAGACTCCATCCCAGCTGAAGTCTACAATAATGGTTGCATAGTGATGACTGAGAAGTGTCAGCAGCTGTTCCAGCTCATCTGGCATCACGAGACAGTTCCACAGGACTTCAAGGATGCTTCCATTACACACCTGTACAAGCGGTAGTCATCAGGCATGTGACAATCATTGTGGAATTTCACTTCTGTCCATTGCAGGCAAAGCCCTAGCTAGAGTTCTACTTAACCGCCTTATAGCCCACCTCGAGCAGGGTCTCCTTCCAGAGAGCCAATGTGGCACCCGGAAAGAATGTGGAACTACTGACATGGTGTTCGCAGCTAGGCAGCTCAAAAAAAATACCCAGTAACAAAATGTTGGCCTTTATTCCACCTGTGTCGACTTGACCAAGGCATTTGATACTGCAGAGATGGCCTTTGGAGAATCATAGCAATTACGGGTGTCCCAGAAAGTTCAACACATTCACGGGTTCAAGACAATGGAGAGACCTCAAAACCACTTGCGGTCTCAAATGGAGTTGATCAATGGTGTGTTCTTGCCCAATATTTGTTTAGTCTCGTGTTCTTAGCCATGTTGACAGATGCCTTCAAAGATTCTGATGTACGCATTGGCATTAGATACCGTACAGATAGATCACTCTTCAACCTGCGAAGGATTCAAGCAAAAACTAAGGTGAAGTCAATCACCATCAGTAACTTTCTATTTGCCAATGACTGTGCCCTCAGTGTTCTGAGATGCATTTTAAGTGTTGACAGGTTCTCTAATGCCTGTGACAATTTTGGCCTCATACCTGGGAAGCACACTTCCACGTGTTGTTGTCAGGAAACTTCTTGACATAAAATGGCAAGAAAAAGATTTCGGACACAGTGGTCCTCACTAAGGCAAACATACACAGCATATTCACTCTTCTGATACAGGCACAGCTGCGCTGGGCAGGCCATGTAGTTCGTATGCCAGACTATCGGCCACCCAAGATACTGCAATAGGGAAATCGCTCCCTTGGTGGTCAAAAGAAGCGCTTCAAAGACACCCTGAAAGCTTCGCTAAAGGCCTTCAATACCAGCCATGACACCCGGGAGATGCCTGCAATGAACAGACTAAAGTGGCGTTCAGATGTTCATTCTGGTGCCAAAGCCTATGAAACCAACCGAATTACCAAGGCAGAAAAACAAAGACAGGCCAGGAAAAGCAGTACCTGGGACTAGGATGAACTCAGCATGAACACAGAAAACAACACACGTGTACCTCGGTGGGTAATAATCTGGAGAAGAGGGCAAAACTGAATTTCTTTCCTATGTCCAGTGAAATTATGATCAGCATACACTTGACACTAACATTATCTGAATTTATTTATTTAAAATTAGCAACAGCATTCTAGAGGACCAAGAATATTCAGAGGGTTTACAAACTAACAATAAGACAAAAAATCATAAAACTCTGCCACCCCATAAATAATTTAAATGAATTCTCAAAAATAAGTACTGAAGAATTATTTTGCCGTTAAATTGATGACCAGGCAGCTGTAATACCCCGTTTTATGTTTAGCCTAAATTTAGTGTACATATACGTTTATGGATTTTCTGTTTATGCATTTATTTTATTAACGCTTATGTTTTCGCACAGCATACATAACTCGGAAAATCTTTAGAGCCAAGATATTGGTAGGTCCAGTCGAATCGATATATTAATCTAAAATGAATAAAATTGTGACATCTTGGATAAATCCTATGCCATATTGCCCCTCTGTCAGGATCAAAACAATCTGATCCAGCTGTTACAGATTTGGACGAAAGACTTTCATCCAATTTTGTAACAGGTAGGGAAGATTTGTAGTAGAGAGAACCGCTATGCTGTGCTATACCAATACACGAAAAGCTTATTTGCATAATAATAATAATAATAATAATACAACTTACTAACTGATAGAAATCGATTGCCTTTTTTATCCTTTAACTAATTACATGTAGTTCAATTAATTCACTTCCAGTCCAAGACTAAATTTTGGACCTACAAATTCATTTTGACAGGATTGCAGATGCATGTAACCCTTACTTCGCATGTAATTCATTCGTCCAACCGAAATCATAAGAGTAGTAAAACCATAATGTAACCAATTCTATAAAACCATGCAAACTTACCAAAATTATTCTTTTCTCCAAACCTTTGCCTCTACTTGGATGTCTTGGATAATTGCGCCTTCTTAGATATTCTGCTCTTCTTAATCAGTTATCTCCCACGGCAACGTGAAAATGAGTGAGCTAACTGTCTGAAACCTGGGTATTTAGATCAGAGTAGAACCTTGACCGCGCTGCACTATCTTGCAAATTACTTGGCGTTTCAGCAACCCGCATAAGATGATAGATAGTAATACGGGATTGGGGCCTCAAAGGCAAAAGTTTTAAATCCATTACAGGCATAACCACAGCGCACAATTTTATTATACAAACTGGCAAAAACCAGTCTTTCAAAGCCATCTTTACTCATAAGCACTGCGCACATGTTGAGTAGGAGTAAATTTTTTTTTGATGAATTACCTATTACCCCCTTATATCAGAGACACGTTTGTTCGGGAGATGTTGACTAAATGGGCTAACAGCACATCCTATGTAACTTTTTGAATTAAATAAAATACGCGATCTGCATCATACACCATTAGTCAAGAAAGGTTGCCCCACCTCCTGTGGCTTCTGCTTTATTTACAAATAATCACATGTTCTCCAGATCTTAAACTTCGAGGTGATTTTTCACAACCGTAATGAAGAGAGTGGCACAAAATATTTTCAGAAAGACTTCAAACCCGATTAATAAATCCCAATTTTGCCAACAGGTTTGGACTTGAAACGTACGTGTAATGAAGGGAAAGGTGTTAAAAGTAAAGGTATATCATATTTTGTTACACAATTCTAACGCTTAAATCAAAGCGTAAAATATAGACAAGGGAATATAACTCCTTGGTTTTGAGATAATGATTAAACCAATGGGCTCCCTTATTTGATATGGCATTCTAACTGTAAAGGTGTTTTGTTTATGTTAGAAGGCTGGAATGAAATAGCAACTTAACAAGACGCACGCGATCGATTTCAAGAGAAATGCAAAAATGTAACATATGTTTTCTCTGTTCACAGGAGTTATGCGCATATTCTGCAGGCTGGTTGTAAAGGAGTTCAAGCCCTAACAATGTGAACATACATGTACATGTATCTGGGGCAAACTAGTGACAGTTAAGCCAAGTCTTGATGGCTTCTGCTGAAAAATTATTGGAATTCATCATTTTTGTTGAGGTTATGATTGAATCGTGATATTTCGAGGTGAAATCTTTTATGTAGAGAGTGAATTACAAAAATACAAGAAATAAGGGTACAAGTTTATAAATTGAGTAATATATTGAATTAGTTTCCCAAACATTTTTGTAATATAGTTTTACTACCAGTGTCTTAAATTGTAGTAGTAACTGATTACATAGGTGTTGTTAAATTAAAATCTGAAGTAATTCCAATGTTGATGTTAACATGCATTTAGTATTAAGTACAGGTCTGCTATGCAAAGGCAACCACTGCAAGACAGAGCTGCTCTGTTACCTGTTATCATGTTGAGGGTGCATCGTTATTTACGATCCAACACAGGAAAAGACAACTTTAACTGTCAACTGTGGCTGCAAGACCAACTGCAGTTGTGTAGTAGCTAGGTGGTGCACCTTTCACAGCTCCCCATGGAACCATTGTGTCAAATATGGATCTTTTTTAAAATATTGGACCTTGCTAAAACAATATTGGTTCTTTGTCATTGTATAGCCTGTGTAAAATGATGTTAGTGATTGAGCTGGGCAGAATTAAGCTAGCATTCTTGGAGACACGACAATTGTAGAACATGTTTTATAGGAGAAGTAAATAGCATGTGTAGTTAGAAACCTCACATGGGACTTGAGTTCGTTCTTTTTATGGGTTTACTTGCATCTATGCAGACACTAAACCGTGGACGATTAAACATCAGTTGTGAACTATCTTGAAGGATAGAAAATACTTAAAGATTGAAAAACGTTCGAGACTAAACCCGACATCCTGCCAGTTGACTGGGTTATCAGACTTGAGGAATTGTGACCTGTGGGATATAGCCAAGAGGAAACCAGCCACATTGCACGTGACGTTACAGATGCTAGTGTCCTTGTTGTTTGAAATTATGACACGCATGTGTTGAATATAGAAATATTTTAGTTATTAAACTCTAAAGCACTGTATTTCAAAGTCGTCTTAAAATAATGGGAGGCAAGAATATCCACACCCAGTCAGAATCATGAGTAAAAAAATTTATATCACGTGCATCTTCAGATTGTGGAGGAGTGGATGTAGTAAAGGGAGTTGTTTAAATATTTAGTGTACAACTGCATAGGCTCCCATATGAGTTGATCAACTGTGCCCCTGTAATCCGCACAACTAGCACGTTGCGTTGGCCCATCAGGTGTGGTAAGTGTTGGTCTATGACACCCTGCTAAAAGTTTACACACTGAAAATGGAGACGCTTATTCGACAGGATGGTGGAGATACATTACTTGAATTCCAAAAGCGACTCTCTACTCACCAGCTCTTTGCCTTACAGCAAAAACTATCTAGTATCCAGTGCCAGACACAAGGTAACCCAGCTTTCAGAGCGTACTCAGAACAGTGGACTTAGACTGGGTTCCCATGGCTAGATCGATCCATCTGGATCAGTCTAACACCCTGGGGAGTCTCACTAAATTGCTGTCAACTTAACCAGCTTCAGTGTCTGTCAAGCCTACCGAATCAGCTAGGGGTAAAGATAATTACCCCCTAACAGCTGTACTAGGCGTGACAGACATTTAAGCCGGTTAAGTTGATAGCAATTTAGTGAGACTCCCCAGGGAGATAGATCAATCCAAATATCTCTGGGATTAAATATGGTTGTATGAGGTCCTGTGAAAGATGGCAAACAAACAATCTTCAATAAAAAAAGCTTGCTGCTGAACTTCCAATTAGACACTGAATAGATTTCCTGCGGGGATTACTCAGCAAGCATTCAAGTAGGTCACCATATTTGATCCACAGATCTTTTAGTCCACTGTTCTGAAAGCAATCTTAGATTTCTTGACAATAAATTTATTGTGCAGGACCCATTCTTCTACGCAATCGATTTCAAGAGAAATGCAAAAATGTAACATATGTTTTCTCTGTACACAGGAGTTATGCGCATATTCTGCGGGCTGGTTGTAAAGGAGTTCAAGCCCTAACAATGTGAACATACATGTACATGTATCTGGGGCAAACTAGTGACAGTTAAGCCAAGTCTTGATGGCTTCTGCTGAAAAATTATTGGAATTCATCATTGTTTGTTGATGTTGTGATTCAATCGTGATATTTCGAGGTGAAATCTTTTATGTAGAGAGTGAATTACAAAAATACAAGAAATAAGGGTACAAGTTTATAAATTGAGTAATATAATGAATTAGTTCCCCAAACGTTTTTGTAATATAGTTTTACTACCAGTGTCTTAAATTG